>CM075860.1:7973143-8278255 GCA_037975125.1 Latrodectus hesperus | reverse complement strand
CAGGTGGGAAAAACGAAATGACTTTCCGAACAATCCAATAAAATATCATAGTTTTAAATTGATACCTAAAGATAAAAAAAACATTAAAAATCTTAATATTGTATAAAATTTATAAAAGAATTGAGCAAAAAATACCTAAAATTCACACTGTTTCTCAAAATGAAACTTGATTTCCTTTTAATAATTGATTACAAGCAGTCTTGTTTTTATTCAATACGAAAAAAAACCCATCAAAATTGTTTTTAGTAAAGTATAACACATATTATTATTTTAATTATTTTCACACATATCATCTGTAGTTAATAATTATTAAAGTTTAATGTGTTAAAATTTTTAAGTCACCTGTATAATAGGTTTTTTCTTATAAACTAAAATGTTTTCCGAAAAAATAAGCGCAAAGAAGTCAAACGTGAAAAATAAAATTTCAAAAGAACCAAATCTTTGTTTTTAATTTATCAGTGAATCTAACTTTCGAAATAGCTGATATAACTATTAAGGTAAATGGTTATAGTTGAATTTTTCGTTATTTAGCATGAAAAATTCAACTTTTTTTCCTTTATTTTTAAAATTGAATCATATTGCAAATCCATTAATTGATTCTGTTCATTCACATTTTAATAACCTTTTTTTAACTTTTAATTGGATAAAGGAAATATTTGATACGGATGAGTTATATTAAGTACATTTGTGTAATTCCATGTATGTAAGTATACCACATACGTATATTTTCAATAAATATATATGATTATAACGAATACGATTAATGTATTTAGGTTATTATATAGATAAAATTTTTTAAATTTTAATAATATTGGAAAAGTAACTTCTTGATTATGTTTTAAAGCCTTGAAATCTTACTTATTTTGTGGATGAAATCTCTTTTGTATGACATAGGCTTTTTTAATAACCAATTAAAACTGTAATCTTTTAAAATTATAGAAATTGTTTTGCTTTACTTATCTTGCCGTCAAAAAAATAATTGATTAAAATAGCTTGACATTTGAAAGTCATAGCTGATTCCTTTATCCAACAATTTGAACATTGAATGTTTTTGTATTTGAACATGGTAAACGTTTAAAATTGGGTACACCTTGATTCTTTGGCAATTTTTTTATGCCAAGATGTGACTAACAACATGGCCACTACACAAAAGCTATATAAAGAAGATTACCAGAAATTAAATTTTATCATCGAAATTTATCGCCAAATTTTTTGCCACACCAAAGGCAACCCGATTCTACACCGAACATTTTAGTTAGGTTTATGTTACTTAGTTAGGTTTTAACGTTAGGCATTATGCCTAACGTTAAGCAGGTAGATGAAAATATTTAATGATGCAGTTTCCACGATGTTGCACAATAGCTATTCTTGATAAAATGCAGTTGCTATATCATTTTTTTAAATTTCTAAAAAAGTAAAAAATACTGAATGCCTCAGTTTTTCACCAAATAAAAAATTATTGAAAATAAAATAAAAAGTTTTGTGATGTTTAATAACTGGGTATAATTGCAGCCAAAAGCTTGAGTAACAAAATAAAAAATGAACTATTTTGTTTAATTTTTATGAAATCGAATCTTCACCAAAAATCGATTTTATTTCTGAATAAGAGCGACTAATTCTGTTTCACGACTAAAATAACACTCAAAGAAAAATATTTTTAAAAACATTTTGTTCATATTCATTTTTATAGATACGTATAAACAACTTATATTGTAAAAACTTACAAAAAATTTAATGTCTTCACTTCAATAGAAAAAATTTAATTTTGAAAAGTTATAATTAATTTATAATTCTGTTTATCGTTGGCAATAATTCTTACACCGTATTTTTTCAGAGAATATTATAGAAATTAGAAATAATTTACTAACACCCAGTTACAGTTTATTCCAGTGAATATAGTTTTTATATATATATGTTAATTAATCTTATTATTTTAACTTATTTCTTCATAGAAAAAAATTATGCGCGAGACATTATTTCCCCTTGATAGTAATTTTTTTTTATTTTGGAAAACAAGGATTATTGTTTTTAGTTAACATATCAGTGAAAAATGTTTGATTCCATAAAAATATTATATAATCTAATAGTTCTCTTTTACAGTTTAAGAAGAATATATTATAATTTGAAGATAAATTATCTATGAAAGTAAAATGTTCAAGAACATTTGTTCAAAATAGCTGAGAAATAATTTTAAATGAAATCAAATTTATTAACACAGATTAATTTTATCAACTTTTTATATAAACAGAAATTATCATATTTATCACTTTTTATGCAGATAAAACGTTCTCTTATCATTGTTATTTTTAGTTTTAATGGTCTATAATTTCTGTCTCCAGCTTACCATCCGATATATATTTTTTATCACATGTTAAACAATTTATGACTAGAAACTCTAAAGAAATAATGCAAAACAGAATGAAAGTCATTTTCTGGAATAAATTTAGCTAAAACTGTTCTAGACACTTCCGACTTTTTCTCGGAAATTGTTTAAAATTCAGAATGTTCTTCAGAAGTAATTTAGTCTGATGCATACCGAAAAGAAAAAACAAGCATTGGATAGTCTGAAAAACTTTTTTTTATTTCTTTTAACTATTACACAGAATTTTAACTGGTGGGAACTATCAATTTTATTATTTCAGTCTTTAAAATGAAATTTAAGAGAAGATAGAATATTGCTTTTTACGTATTTTTGCTTCATTTTATCAGTTTAATTCTATTTCTGGATGATTAAACAGAAAAATGTGTTACGACCGAGTAAAAATAGATTTAGGATTGCTATTTCTTATTTCATTTATAAAATGATTGTTTTACCTATATAATGACTGTCAGAAATAATGTAATAATTAATTCTCAATATCAATTTCATTTTGGAAATAGAGATAATTTTTTAATGAATTTCAAAATTTCTAGAGGTATGAAGCACAAAACGCAATTTTTTATAGAAAAAATTATAATAAAAATATTATTGTTAGTTACATTTTAGGAATATAATGTTTATTTTGTTTTCTAATATTTTTAATAGGATCTTGTCCATTATATTAAAAATAACTTAGATTAATTTCTAGTTTCAGTGGGTGGATTTGAATAATTTATCAAATATATTATTTAATAACTAATTTTTAAGATTTTTATTGAATAAATGAAATGCAAAAATATTAAATTTGCTCTGAAGTAGTTTTTTTTTTTTTTTAGAAATTTTCTTTCTTGTCACATAACACATTATTCAGATGATGCTATGATAATAAAATATTTTTAAAATTCTGAGAATATTTGAAAAAACTTTCAATATTTATTATTATATTTCTATAAATTTGCTGAAATGGAGCAAAAAAAAATCAAATCAATGTTATCAAATACAAAAAATAACTACTATTTATCTTAAAGTTTCTAGAATCTTTTTGAATTCCACTTCTCCCGTGGAATAGAATCAAGAACCGACAAATACCACAAATCATCAACATCTAAAAGAAACATTTTAATTTACATGTACTCAGTTATTGAACAAATTTTCCTTTTTAAAGAAAACAGAAGAAAAACAAGAACATTCATTGATAACAGATAAATGATTAATATGATGTGAAAGTATAGTTATAACACATCATTTAAAACAATTATTTTAAAGAAAAATGGTGAACTTAGTAAGAAAAAAATTTAATACGCTATAGTATCTCACGTATATTATTTAAAGTATATTATGTTATAATAAAAATTTAAAAGAATTGATTAGATTGCTTTACTATAATTCTAAAAATTGTCCAAAGTTTAAATTATTTTTAATTTCAAAATTTCTTTTTTCTGATAAATTATAAGGACTTAACTATTTAAGAAAAATTTAGTTTCTATTAGATAAAAATCTACTTAACAAGTAAAAAGATTAATCGTTGTCTAAACGATAATGAAATCAGTGGAATTAAATTGCTCTTCATTTAATTTCAGTTATTCTATTAAAAGATATTGAATTGCTCTTTTTCTTGTTTAGTTACTCTGATTTAATTGTGCATCTCTATTAATTTAACTGTTATTGTGTACACAGCTGTTAATAGTTTATCTTGCTTTTTAATCTAAATGAAGAACTACATATATCAAAATTACTCGTGGATTTTCAGAAGTTGGTCTTCAAATAAAGTCTATGGTTTATTTCAATTTCTTTTTAAACTGAGGAAAAATAAAAAAATGTATATTTTAACGTTTCAGTTTATTTTTCAAAATTGTAATGATTTTGGCATGTATCTGAAATATCTAGCTACTGAATTTGTAAAATCATTTATAAAAATTTTATTTAAAAAATTGTTCTTTAAAATTAAATTAACATTATTTCCTTTTATATAATTTCAATGTTTTGTATCATGTTTTTTTACTTATTTATTTTTCAATCATTATGTATGTATTTTTACTTAAAAATAAAAGTCATTTTTTTTAAAGTTTTAATATGATATTTTTCTTACATATTTTAAAGAAAACACCAGAATTGACGCATACGTTTTCAACAAGTAGACAATTGAAGTAAACCTATTTGTCTAGTCCTATTTTAGAACAAAACCTGCAAATTTCATGATTTTTGATAATGAAATTAATAAAATATAATGCATTCAAATTAAAAATAGAAAACTATGTATAATATTTTTTGCTGTATTTTCATCGATACTTCAAGGAAATGATTCTTATATTTTAACAATATTAAAACAGACGATTTGTTTTATAATACAAGTTTCCTTAAAGTTATTATATTCTGTTCTCTGTTGCTTTCAACAAGTATATAGGTTAAATTATACGCTATATATAACATTAAATACACTTAAAGTTGTTTTTTTCTCCTATGTTGGATCTATCTTGATAACTTAAAAGAAAAAAAAGGGGGGTTGCTATTCAGAAGTAAAATTACCAGTTTTTCCATCATCTTGAACAAGGCATAGGAAAGGAACTATACTGAAAAAATCTCAAATATATAATACATGCAACATAAAAGAAACAGAGCGAAGGAAATTAATGGGTTTCCTTAGTATAGTTACAGCGACAATCAGGAGTTAAACTTGACTAAAATTTTTCTTCAACAGTTTCCAGAAGAAAACAAAACAAAAAATAGTAATATGCTGTTGTTGTATCAGCACATTTCCCTGTACCATGCTCTACCAGTTAGTAGAAAGCAACCGGGAGGGGTCTTCGCAATTTAGAAGCAGTGACTAAGCAGAAAACTGCCCCATATTTAATCTGCCACCCTAGAGATATCATTTCACTTGGAGAACATTGGGTCCACGACCCATTTAATGTACCCCATCTGCTGTTAGTGAACACGACGGATCTTCGTTTAAATCGGTATTCGAACTCATTGAAGTAGGATATTCAGAACGACTTCCTAATCAACCAAAACAATGCGATTCACATTAAAGATGTGTGAAAAACTTGAATTTGTACTTTTCCACACAGTGTATCCTTCAATGTTTTTATATAATATTTAACAAATATGTGTAAGGAAACTGAAATATTGTTATTCAAATGACGGTTAATCAATTGTAATCCCTCTGTGTGATTACTCTAGAACGATGACTTCAGTAAAAATATCTCTCAAGTTTCCACAATATTTCTAAAACTGCACAAATATGATATGCATTATAAAAATGTCTTTAGAACTAGAAAAAAATATATCTCAATAGAACAAATTTTATCATATATCTGTATTTCAATGCTGTGGGCTGATAGAAAGAATAAAGATATACAAAATTCATAATCAAGCAAATGCATTTCTTGTTTTAATTAATCTAATGTTTTTTAAATAATTGAAAAGGGGAATTTTTGAAATGATTGAAAATAAAAGGTTAGGAAAATGAATTATGTAGAAAAGTAATATCAAGTATTAAGCAAATATTATACATATTTTAAATGATCTATTCACACAAAGATGATTAAAATCACCTTACGGAAAATCATTTTAAATTATACATAAACAAAGAGAAAGAAAAATAGTGATTTTGCATTTCATCTTAAATAATGAACATTAAAAGTCATTTCAATTTGTTGGCATAAAAAATATTAACTATTACGTAAATTCTAATAATTTTTAATATAATAATTAGTTTTCACGAAATAATATAATTATACAATAAATAAATTAATATTGATATTATTTTTAAAAATAATAGCAATATTAATCGAATATTTATTTTTAAAATAGTAATAAATACATCAAATACTCAAAAACTTATCTCATATAAGTAGTCCGTAGCTTGTCAAATAAAATTTGGACAAATGAAAAAACTATTTTTATTCCATTACACTAAAACCTAACAAAAAGTAGAAGTCCCTTCAATAACAGACTGATTTTGCTTACAAATTTTCTTGTAAATCATTTTTAAAAAATAAGTAACATTATGTTTTATATATATTTTAGAAAGCACATTTTAATTTACCAAAATATGTATTTTATGGAAAACACAAATCCCAATACTCTACTCGTGTCAGATTTTCAAAATAATTTTAGTAGGAAACATTTAGTAATTTATTGATATTTAGAATTGGCAAGCCTACAGTAGATGCTGTGGAATTTTACTTGATCTGCACCAATATAACTTTACAGAAAATTTGTTCATTTTCATTAGCAGCTTTCTGCAGGAAATTATTTTTCTACTTTCTGCAATTTTTCTCATTATTAATGTATTCTACTGAAATTAGTTTTAGAATTCAGACTCGCGAAAAATTAAGATAAACTTTGCTAACTATTTAGCATCTCCATCAGTTTATGAAAACAATTGTTTGTAAATGATATTCGTGTTGTGAAAAGAAAAAACAAAATTATTTTTATTAAAAGACAAACAAATCTCAAACCAATTTGTGTTACATTTTATGAAGAAAAATAGCAATTCATCTAGATACTGAAATAAAACACTATTCTTAGGTTAGAAAGGATACTAAGTATTCAAAATACATACATCTGTATGCATTTCTCTAATAAGAAAGGACGAGTTTTAATTCACAGAATATTTTCCCCATTTTTCCTGTTATCCTTAATTTTAATTTTTTCCCATTCTTCAAAATATTTTCTTTTGATTTCTAAATCATTCAACTTTTTCTCATTGGAAACTTTTTCAAAATACCTTTTAACATTTCTGCTTTTCAAATTGCTTAGGACATTTTCAATTATTTTTTAAATTTCTGAAAGAATTTTTACTGTGCATTATTCTACTTAGTAATTGATTAGTGTTTGGTTAAGTTTCGTGTTTTATATCTTGTACTTAATAATTTTTTTATTGTATATACAACCCCTTTCAGCAAAAATTTGAGTTATACCACCCCTGTTGCAGTATTCCAAAATGTAACTGCCATAATGAACATTACCAAATATGGTTAAATAATGTGTGAGTGTGTGTAATATTTAGATTAATAGAATAAGAGCCCTTTGATAATGTAACATACTTAATACAATTCTAAATTAATTTATGAATGTTCTCTTATTTTACCCTTTCACTGAGGTCCTAAAACAAAGGCGTCAGTGAATACCTTAGATTTTTCTTAAACATTTAACAACCCCATAACATCCCTTATATAAATCCCTTTCAATAAGAAATAACACACAGATGTATGCTATGTAACATAGATCACACCTATGTTACAGATGGACAATTTAAATTTACATCGTCTTTTCTTTAAATAAATGCTATTTGGAATGTACCTGTATTCACTGTCTCACTCTTCATTATATATATGTATATGTGTGTGTGTGTGTGTGTGTGTGTGTGTGTATGTGTATGTGTGTGTGTGTGTATGTATATATGTATGTATATATGTGTAGTGTATGTGTAGTGTGTGTGTGTGTGTGTGCAGACAAATTAATATTAAGATCTTGAAATACAATGGTCTAACTGCATTATTCTCGTGTCCCCTATTAAGGAATTCAGTCCCACAGGCAGTCAAAGAACCATCGTGTTCACTAATGGCCACTTGGGCTGGTAAAATAGATCGTTTTTGTCATGTTTTTCTCTTGGGGTTACTTCTTTGTTTTCTGTACATTACCCTATTAGTTCAACTCCTAAACACTCATCAATCAAAAATCTTGTTTTACAGTTTCAAATTATAAATCAACAACTATTGAGAATTACTTCTAGAATATTAAAAATTTCTATCCATACAATGAGTGAATCTTCTATTATGTATCTAACCCATACAATGAGTGAATAATACAATACATATTAGATTCCTAATCACAAATGTAGAATCTCACAAAGAAGAAATATATAACATAAAAATTTATTTCAAGTTTATTTAATTGTGTTCATTACATAAAGGTTTATAAATAAAGGCAGCCAAAATATAGATATACTATACCATTAATCATTCACAAAATTATATAAAATTTAATAAAGAAACAAAAAATGTATATACTTTCACAATTTTTAAATTTTCTTTACTACAATTTTACATCAATATATTATAAAGTTTAGTTGGTCATTGTAACTTATAGATATTGTCGCGAATATTAAGATAAAAAATTATATAATAGCTAAATATTTTTGAGTTTATTAATTTACGACCTCACAAAGAAATTAAAATCGATTTTTTAACACTTAAGTTGCACGTATTTTTTTAATGTTATGGGAAGTTCCAACTCTTTTGCTCCATTAGGCCAAGAATTCGATTTCATAAGTGCTCTTCGTACTTCACATCGACTCAAATGCTTTAGAGATCTTGGTGTTATTGGTCCTGATGCTATGCGAAAACATTGTTCATACACGTGACAGCTAAACTGAACGTATTCTAAGCATTTTCGCTTACATCGACCTAAATAGTTATTGAACTTAAATAATTCCTTTATTTCTTGGACGCGAACATATGGATGATGATTAACTCTCCATGCGACGCAAAAACAGTCTGCCATTTTTGATCTCGTACCTGATGATGATATAACGTATTTCAGCAAAAAGACAACAGTTTCGTTAATCAGATGAGCCCTTCGATGCAGTAAATCAGATGTGCTACAAATATAGTGGTATCCGTCCCAGAAATCACATTTCAGTTTCCAGTAATGTGAATCAGCAAGCTCAATATGTTGACATCCGTATGCAGAATGAAGCAATAACCTAGAGAAAACAGAATACATGGTTCATCATCCATAAATTAATGATTATAGTGTTGAAATTATTGAATTTTTAATTAAGTTATCGAATGTAAGTAATAAGTTTATTCGAAAATACCTAAATTTAAACGCTTATCAAAATTAAATGAAATAACTGTAAAATTTTTATAATTAAACTTGATGTTTTACACTGTATTTCATCAATAATAAAAATTATGTTATTTTAAATGTGATAGCATACTATAAATGAATAACAAGTTAATAATAATTAATAAATAACTTCGTTCAAAAAATAATTGAAAGAAGTAACATTCGTGAAATAATCAAAGGTAAATTTTTTTTTCATTGAACTGATATTTTCTTAAGCTTACTGTATTTTTATAACACTATTTAAAGTTTAATTGAATATAGGTTGGTTTTTTAGCATAAACTTCCCTAAAAGTTAAGTTATACATATACAGATATTACGATAAAGCATATAGAAAACTTTTCATATAAATCAATAGCCAGATTTGTGAAAATCTGTTGGAAAAAGCTCGTCAGTCGTTTTTGAAGTAGTACCATAACATTATTTTTTATTGTAAAGATTATCAAAATATTAATCACTGAATTTTTAAAGTGGAAATTTGTTGAAATCTTTTGAAAGAAAGCTTGCAATTTTTTTAAAGTAATACCATAACATTATTGTTCATTCGAAAGATAACTAAAATTGTAATTCTTAATATTTTTCGTGGAAATTTTATCATGACAAGAGTTTAAATAAAAGGAAAAATTAGTCATACAAATTCTCTAATAATGTCAATTAATAACTTGTTTAGTAACCTTTAATTTTGATAACGGCTTTATAACATTTCTTCTGGGAGAATTATTATTTCTCAATTGTAAAATGCAAAGCTCATATTTGATTAACTCTTAATAAATTAGATTTTATTGTTGGGCTGTTTCTCATTTACAAGTTCTTTCAATCGTTTCTATGAGTTTTCAATACGTTAAAGATTTGGATACTTACTGCATATTTTAACTGAGGAATATATGCTATTCAAAATAATCAAATTTCTATTTTGAAACTACGTTTTTACACAATAGTCGCATGAATTGGTGCTGAATTCTGCTGTAATTATTGAAAGGCTTGGGGAATATCATGTTTATCATGTACTTCAGTTTGGGACTTCAAATAACCCTTGTATCATTTTAGTCATCTATATATTTATAGTTATCACACAAATTCAGCGTACTGCTTTTGATGACATGCAACTCCATATCCTGGTATTAACTTGCTGTTTCTCTAAAAATGTGCTGCATGTATTCATCAAATTTTTTATCTTATGTAAATTAAACTTTCACTCCAATAAGAAAATTTTAATATTATGCCAAATACCACTGCTCCATTAACATGATTTTTAATCCCGTTTAACATTTGTTTAAAATATAGTAATGGTATTTTTTCATGGAATTTAAGCGTTCAAACCACATTCCTACAGTCTTCGTCGATAAGTTAAACTTTAAATTACATTGCATCATTTCTCTTCGTAAATTCAAATACGTCTCTTTTTTCATGTAGGTTTAGGTTTTCATCATCAATAGATATCATTTATACCTGCTTTTACCGGTTTTATTTTGTAAGATAACACGTTCATCTTGCTTGAACTACTTTCGTATACATCTTGTCGTCAACATAGTGAGCAGTTGCTTTCACTTCCATTAATACTGTGAGAGTCAAACAACCTTTTTTCTTAACATTGAGACAGCATAATCTTCTAGGATATACTATTTGGCATATTTTTGACCATACATTAAACAAAACTTTATCAGGAAAGAAAGGGTTTAGAATGAATTCGATGTGAATACACACCATAATGTGTCATAAGAGGAATCCAATGGTTATTGTTGTCTTGCATGACGATTGGTGGAACCCCATATTGATACATGGCTGCCTGTGTGTTCACACAATTAGCTAAATAAAAATGGAACAATCCTTTGGCTTTTCCTTTCTTTGGATGTTTTAAATGCTACAATTGAGACTTCTTCCACAATCGATGGCTCATTTTCACATCGACCTTTACCAAAACTTAGGAAACAACCTTGAGAAAACAAATTTTTGTACCAAAGGTTTTTACTTTCTTTAACAAAAATATGTTTTTTCATCAATAAATATGGAATACTGCTGAACAATTACCCTCATTTTGATGAAATAATTTTACGATCAATAAGCACGTTTTTATTGAGAGGCATATTCTCTACTAGATAGTGAAATTTCTAAATCTGCTCATTAATGTGTATTTTACGCAATATATCACCCTTTGTTGACGCAGTTTCAAATTTTACTACGAAAACATTGATTTCATGATCTATATAACATACATTTGAAGTTTCATTGGCATCCATTCTGTAGAATCGGAATCATGAGTCTTTAAGTACCTTGCTTAATTTTAACTATCCTATATCAATTCCGACAAGAGCAGAAAAGCAGGTTCAATTTTCGTTTCAGTAATTGCGAGAACTGGATCTTAGAAGAACTATATCGAAGTACATAGATTTTCATTAGACTGTAGTGATCAATAACTTTGTAAAACAAGATAATTGAAAACTTTTACTCACAGAAATATTCATGAGATTTAACATTGGTTTTGCAAAAGCTTTTCCATAATTTTGTTCTCAAAACTGCAGGAGATTCACGTAGAAGATACTTATATATATTATAAAATAATAAGTTATAGTTATGCTCTTACAAATTATATATAGTGTTTCAAAAAAGTGTGATTAGGCACTTCAATCATTTTTGCAAAGGCAACATTGCAAAGGTTCATATCTATTGGGATCAAGAAATTGATTGAAAATTATCTAATATTTTTGTGATATTGATTTGCTTTTGCTAGAAGCCGAAAATAACTTCTTTAAACAGTGATTTAACTTTTATAAAAAAACGAAAATATAAGCAAATAAAGAATGGTTTCCCAGAAAAGAAACAGACATACTCAAATATTTCTTAACTAATTCCGAAGTAATATTATTTCATGTATTTTTTCATTTGAGTGTGAATTAAAAATATCTTATTTTCATTTTTTAGGGGTGGAAATAATTTACATTACTGTTAAACAATTACTTGTAAACTTAATAATCAAACTGCTATTCGAAAATTGATTGTACAATAAATTGTGAAAGAAAAACGAAAGTGAATCAACCTGACTTTCAGTATACAATTTTATCCCTTATTAAACAATTTTATTGTATGACAAATCGTTTTATATATAAAAATTAAATTGATACAAGAAAATTTAGAATAGTAACTATAATTTTATTTGAATAAAGTTTATCAATACAAAATTTGTTAAATTTAATTTGAGCGTTTTACATTGTTTTTACACTAGTTAAATATTCCACAAAGTTCAACAAAAATTTTTCAGGTTTGTTTTCTGTTGAAATTATGTTCGAGTTATTTCAAAGCTTGTTAAAAATTATAAGGGTTTATACAATATGCTTGTTCTGCAGCTTCTCACATTAATATTGACCTCAATCCTCAACTTCTTTGTTGTTCTGTTTGAGATATGGGATACGGAATGATCTCAGTATGTCTAAAGCTGGATATCCAGGTCAATAAGATAAAGGCGAATAACAGGTTAGCGTGCCAATTTTCTATATTCCATTGAAAACAAATATTCTAGAAATACATGGTTAACTGTTTATGCTATTCATTATAGATCACTATTTAACGATGAAGACAGCGCGGAAGCTAGTGTGTTGTGATCCTTGTTCATGCTATACAGCAATAGGTACTCATTGCACTCATTAGGATAGTAAAATTGAAGCTAATTATATGAAATTAAAATAATTGACTTATTCATTCTACAGAATGGTTACTTTTAGACTCTGTCTGTTCTTGCAAATAAACAATACATTTATAATACTCATATAATTGAGTGATGAGAGCTCAGTGTCAATTTATGCTTCTTTCTAGCAGATACCTGCTTATTGTGAGAATCTGGGAAACCAGGCTGACGAATTTTTACGAAAAAAAAAGTGCAAGAGTCCACCAGAGAACTTTGAAAAACTTCTCATTTCATTCAGTCAAACTCCTAACAAAAAGAAGATATGCAGCCAGGATCTATCTGAGAATACTGTGTAACTAAGCCTATAATTCATGGACTTCATTGCTTAAGGATACTCAGTTGAAATCAGATTTTCCTGAAAGTGCAGCTGTGGCACTTTTCTACGTTACTATTGGTCATGAATGTTTGATTGCATACTTGTATTGACATAATTTAGCAATTTATAGCTCCAGTTTTATTTTCCTTTTCTACGATTTTCTATTCTAATAATTCAACGATTTACAATTCACACTCTGTGCTTCTGATATGATTCAGTGTTTCTTGGCGGATACAAATTCGGATGTTTTTACGATTTCAGTAATTGAATTATCAATTTTGACACTCATTTTCCAAAAAAGCATCTGTTACGAAATGTTGAGAAATTACGTCTTCTATGCAAAATAATCAATTAAAAAAGCTGAGATGCTAAAATTCGATGATCAACAGTTTTCAGCTTTTATAAAGGATCTAGATTTGTTTATCGTATCTTCTTCCTCAAAATCCTTAAAAGAAATCAGGACTCCCGAATTGAAAAAGAATCCTAAGATTGTAAATATTTATGGTGGCGAGTGAAGACAGTAATTCCGAATTCTTTATTTTGTTGCATTAGGAGATTGAAGAACGAGTCAAAAGAACAGAAAAGAAAAAGCGACGCGGAAACTTTTTAAGGCCTTTTAGTAATGTTAATAAAACTTATTATAGAAGAAAATTAATTTAGCATTAAATTAAGAACTCCGACATTATGTAGTGAAGATGTAGAAAGACGAAAAACTTGTATTATTTGTAATGTATTGTATTTCAGTACAAACTATCTAGAAGGTTTCATATAGTATCCCAAACGTAAAAAGCACTTAAATCCCGTAGCAATGCCTAGGTATATGTTCAAAATTTCCCTTCTGATAGCTGTTCTTAAAACAAAAATGATCAATCAACACAATTTACTGTAAATTTCAAATGTGCTAAGAATCAACATTGTTTACATTCTGTAATATTAAATCTATACTAGTTTCTCAGTGTAGGATTAGTTTTTCTGTAAATAAATACTTCAGCCGTAATTAATATTATTCATTATTCTGATATATGTTGAATTTTATAAATGAGCAATTAAGCCGTTAGTTCCCGAAGTCTTCGATGCTTTTTAATAATATCCTCATATCGAGAAAGTGATACAAATATTTAAAAATTAAAATATCATAAGCTGATAATGCACGAAACACAGTTTGAGGAATTCATCACTTTTATTCTGAAAAGGTGATCTTGCAAGCAGTCATATTCAGTTGAAAAAAAAAAAAAACATATCTGTCTCTCTTTGTGAAAAAACTGAAGAAATTGTTCTTTCTTCCCCCAGAATTCTCCGTCTTTTATTCATAGTACGTTGAATTATATCCGGCTTAAAGACTTTCCTTAGAATCAAGTTAACAAATAATTTAGTTGCATTGAATGAAAGTAGTTGATTGATGCATTGCTTTATCAAAGTTTCTTTCTAACTAATATATCAATTTTTTTATTTACCCTAACTCCACCGCAAGTTGGAATCCACTCGAAAGAAATTCTGAGTCCCACTGCCTTATACAAAGGCCTATAGTTCAAGATTCATTGAGAAGTATTTTGAATATATAAAGAACTTGAAGCTCCCTTTTTGACTCTGGCAATACGACTGCCTTTAGTAAAGAATGGACTACGAGTCTACCATTATCGAATAGCTACAGTAGTGTCCACCATATTACCCTCAAAGACAATAATATGAAGGCTTATTGGTAATTAAAAACTAAAAGTCCCACAGTAGATACCTAATACAACTCCATCAGCTGTATCCATCTTAGACATTAGTGTAAACACGCATCCATTCATTTTGAAGAGTGAACCTCAATAGTCTCGATTGTTATAAATCTTAATTGTGAATCATTCATATCATTTATACAAATGTCGATACGTAATCCTATGAAAATAAGCACTTCCTCCGATTAATCGGATAAAGTGCCCTCTAAAATATAATCTCTTTACATTAAAAAATGCTCTTTTGTGAAATCAAAGATCTAATTTATCATTTAAATACAAAGTAAAACATGTTTATTCACATAATTGTTTTGAAATTATTACAATAAAAACAATAATTTGACCTGGTTTCATCTATCTTCCCTTAACTTAATACTGTTATTCACCATTTTTAAATGTTTTCGTTTAACAATATATATTAACAAAATTATCTTATTTATAAGCGTGAATTTTAATATTAAATTCACTCCTTCTAAATTGAAGATATTTTATCATATTACTCAAAAATTATTTACAGATTTGAAGTAACTTATAGAATAAATTAATAATCGTATTTTCAAAATTTTTATTTTAACACTGTAAAAATTCAAATCGCAGAACAAAAATTGCCAAAAATACTCAACGCCTTTTCCCCCCATCATTTACGCCGAGCTGGCAGCCGAATGGTTAGCGCTCTTTCCTTCGGTTCAACAATTCGTGGGTTCGAATCCCACCTTGGGCATGGATGTTTGCAGTGGTTCGGAATCCACTTTAAACCGTAAGTCCCGGTCTAATTAGCCCTCGTGGGCAAAAAATGACCGTTGAGCGACAAACAAACCAAACCCCCATCATTTACGAAAGATACAGGTGATATAAAAACAAGAAAAAATCAACTCCCTTTTAAGAAATTATTCTTGAAAATTCTTATAAATTTATTTTTTCAATGGGAAATATAACAATATATTATCACAAGAGCAAGCATATATGAAATATATTTGTTCCATACATGCAAGTGAAATATTCTATCAGACATCAACATATATAAAAATCATATATGGGTCCAAAACATTTTACCATTTTATTATCTTACTTCAAAAATTAATTTACATATCGTATTAATAATCAGAATAAAGTTATCTTTATCTTCCACAAGTATTAATTCACACAATATAATTTCATTATGAAAAGATTAAATGTTACGTAACGCTTGTTTTCTCAACACTTTGCTTAATATTTGATTTGCACTTTTCTTAAATATTTATTAAGTTTATCACAATTCTTTTAATCTAGTAAGATGATGTATGAAGCATTGTAATATTTACACAAAAGCACTCACACCGCAAAGCTGCCTTTATCATTAAAACACTAATCGATCGCTGGCAAAAAGATAAATAAAACAGGTGTCAATGAGTAGATAATTTATTCGAACAACTTCCATGAAGATAGCTCACAAAGGTACTAGCATTTCTGAAAATATGGTTACAATATTTTTTTTCATTTTTAGTGCTCTTTTTACTTTGACAATGAGCGCTCCAATGACTTGCCCAAATCTAGAAGATTTAAAACCTTGCTCTTGTAAGCGAGTGGCTTACGGATTACAGATAGTGTGTGCCAACTTTAATTCTTCCCGTCATTTGATTCGAGCATTTCACATACTTCGTGATTACCACACCCACATTGTTTTGTTGCATAATTTATCCATAGAAGAAACGCTACCACCCAATATTTTTGAAGGCTTACAAATTAAAAAAATTGGAGTTGAAAATTGTAAATTAAAATTTGATCAACCTGCTTTCACTGGATTGGACAGTACTCTTTATATTCTGAATGTTGTTCAAGATTCAACGATCTGTAGCAACGACCAGTTTTCTTTAGCGAAATTGCCCAAATTAAATGAAATCTATGTACAGTCAAGTCAAGTCAAACAAGTTAACGATAGTTGGCTCAACAACAAAATTCCCAACGTTCACACTGTAGTATTGGATTACAATGATATCCGTACTATACAAGATCATGCCTTTTCAAATTTACTTTTATTAAGATATATATCTTTAGCTGATAACCTCATTAAGGAAATGAAACGTTCCATGTTACCAAGTCCTGCTTTGCATCTAACAAGAATTGATTTAAGGTAACTCTATCTGTACATTTTTGATTTTAAATAGCGCAGAAAATTGTATCGTTAAATTACATACTAATAAAATATATAAGGGTACCAATAAATAGGAAAAAAATTAAAAAGGATTTATTTACATCATTTTATAGCTGCAACTAAAACAAAATTTTTAATGTCGCATATTGCACATAATTATATGTGTTTAATCAATTTAAGTTATTTTCTTGAATTTTCTAAAAAATGTGATACAATATTGCATTTAGATCAACTTTGCTTCTATTAAAATCTAACCATTTCGATTATTTTTAAAATGAGCGTATTTTAAAATATTTAAATAAATAAAAATAATAAAGTTTTGTTTATTTTTCCAGTTTCAATGTAATAGAAATCTTGCCGGAAAACTTCTTTACTCAAATGCCGAATTTAAAAGAGGTTATTGTCTCTGGTAATCAATTGAAATCTTTATCTGAAGTCACATGGCTGCCAGTTTGGAAGCAATTAAAGAAAGTCTTCTTAAATAGTAAGCAATATAGTTTTAAATTTTATATATTGTAACTAAGTTTCTGTATTAAAAAGAAATTTAAAGCATTAAAGTTTTTTTATTTGTTGAAAAAGTTTAAGTTACAGCAATGAAAAAATCTTGTAAATTAAGAATTTTAAACTATAATAATAATTGTTAAATTATTGATGCAACTTTTATTATATAATTTTTTAAATAAAACTATACAAATATTATTTGTGAATATAAAAGATAAGACAAAGTAAATTTTCCTTTCTAACTGTATTGATTTTATTATCTTAAAAAACAGCTATAACACAACATTTTTACCAATGTGACAAATGTCGAATTATCACGCAAGATGAATTTTGCCTTCCAAATCTTACTCAGCAGCTGTCTTTTAACGTTCTTGTTACGTAGTTCTTAAGAGATAATTGCAGAATCTTCTTTTCCTTTATTCACTAAACTTTTAGACTGTTCTTATCTTTAGCAAATAATTTATATACAAAAAGTTTTAAGGATGTACCTTAAGAAAAGATTAATTCGAAGACTCAAAATGCACAGTACCATTTTTAACTATTTCATAAGTTTGAATGGTTTGTTTTCTTTTTTTTTACAAAATCAATTACTAAATAACATTAAAATGAACAAAAATATATTATTAACCCCTATAAACTTCCTTAATTATAATTTCCATTGTTATGGAGAATGGAATTGTTTTTTTAAAGTGATTGACAATTTTGTAATTTACAAAAAATATTTTATGTTAATATTTGATTAAAATTCTATTATATAATCCATTGATTAAATTATGTTATTAGCAAAGATTATTATGATAGAAATTTTGATAAGAATGAAGCAAATATTTCCCATTATCTTAATAATGGAATAAGAATATCAATTTTTTTATGAAAATCTTTAAAACAGAAAATATTTTACATATTTCTTGAAAGAAAGTTTATTGATATTTAGCTACATTGATTTTATTATAAGTTTAGTTTTGATTGATTTTATTATAAGTAAGTTTATTATAAGTTAGTTATTATATTCAGAAGTTTTCCTTTAATATTTTCAAATACATCTTGTTTAATTCATGTTAAGATCCTTCTTAATTTGTTTTAACAATTATTTTTCAAATGTGATAAAATAAACATATATGATGATATCTAGTAATGTATTTTAAGTTGATTATATAAATATTATCTATATATAATATATTTTATTTAAACCAAAATATATTTTTAATATTTGAGAAATAAATATTCATACATATTGTGTATTAAGAAACTTTCTAATAAAAATTCTACTAAAATTGCATTTTGAGTAAAACTAACTTTAAATTTTATTTGCTTCAAAACTAAATGTAAATTTACAGTTTTATAGGAATAATTTACAAATAAACCAAATTACGAGGAAAGGAAAATTTTATAATTTATGAAGTCATAAAATGAATAAATCCAATAATATTATTTTAAAGACTTTCCCCAAAACATAACTGCATCATGAACTACCTTGAATAAACACAATAGTCATTAGTTTCTGATTTAACCTTCAAAAAGATGGCATCTGCATAATTAATCCTCAGGTCTTTGGCTCCGTAGTTTATGTATCCCTTTCCTATCTAAGATACAGGTGTCTGTAGTACTTTAAAATCCAATTTAACCTATAGTTTAATTCTATGATCTGTAATCACTCGTTGAAGTCAGCATTTATGTAAAGTGTACAAATTTTATACATTTTTTACTAATTTAAGATTAACTTAAGTTATACTTTATACTTCTATATTTTTGGTAAATTCTAAATCTATTGATTTCTAAAGAAGAAGAATTTTGACATTTTAAGGAATTCTTACCGAAAAGTATGTTTCAGTACACATATTGAATGGTTATTCAATAAATAAATGAAATGGGAGAATGTATAATTTCAACTTATCAGTTGCTTTCTAATCAAGCACTTATTCCTACGAACAGAGGTGGAAGCACTGTCTTTCTATCGTATGAGTGATAGGAACTACTTTGTATTTCAATTTTAGTAGTATATGAATATAGCCATTTATAAGTGTAATTAGAAAAACTACCATATAATGCTCTCATAAAAGGCTTAATGCTTTTGTTATTGGACACTGTAAATTACATATTATAATAATTTTAAATATTGCTTTCGTTTGTGTAAAAATTGCTCAATTTTAGTTTTAAAAAAAGCAAAATGTCATATAAGTATGAAAATCTTAACACATGTACATTTTATCCATTTTTAAAATATAATTTAATATTCTGTTATTTTCACATTATAAAAAAATTATTATTTCGTAATAATTGCTTATATAAGTGATATAAGGCAAAATTTTCGTAATCAGTTAAAAATCTTTATTGTTATAAAATATTTCACAAATTATGTTTGTAGCATTATAATTTTTTAAGAATGATCTAACTATCAAAACTGAATATTAGAATGGTAAATTTTTCCACTACATTTAACTTCATAACTGCAAAAGGATGAAATATATATGATAAAATTTTGAATTGTATTTTATAATTTCATAATATTTTTATTAAGTAATTTAAAAAAAACATATGTATCATTTTGTAGTGAAAATTTTATACTCTTATTTTTTTATGTAATTTTAGAAAATCCTCTGGAATGTGATAAAAAAATACTTTGGATAAAAAAACTAAAAAAGCCTTATGAACTCAGTGGTGATTGTATGTCTCCACAGAACATGGAAGGAACTCCAATCAAAGAAATCTACGAAATGACGTAGGCTTCCTCATTTATTAGTAACCATCTGTCTCAGCATTAGTTATCACTGTATCAAATTCATCAGAATTTAGTTATGTCAGAAAAGCTTTCAGAATATAGATTTGTAAATATGTTAAACTTTTATATATTGAGTACTTTTTTTTAACTGTACAGAATATTGTTTTATTTAAATTTCATTCTATTAAAGCGAATAATTATGTCAACTTCTACAAACTTTATGTACTAAATCATATCGAAATTATATTCTTACCAAGAGCAGAGGATATGTACTCCATTTAATTACGATAGCTTATAATAATACAAAAAAAATTGAATTGAAAATCTTCCTCGAAAAATTGGAGTATGGTGATTCCTTGTGTGAAAAATTTCTGACCATTAAAACTAAGAATAATTGTTTTTAGTAACCATGCAATAAGAGCAAATGTATTTATTTAATTATTTTAGAAGATTATTAAAACTACTAGTCAAATATTTAATGTCATAGAATGAAATTTGTCTACTTTCAAATTGAGTAGCTGAAGCAGAAGGGCATTCAATATTTGCATCCAATTAAAGGAAAATTTGTTTAGCATATTAAAATAAATGTTCCTCCCATTGCGACTTTCTATTATAAGAATAAAACTAATTTTTGAAAAATGAAATTTCTCACATTCCAGCTGTTTCAAAACCATATAAATACTGAAACACATTTTTGTAATTATTGAATTATAAAACATAAGTTTTTTTTTACTTTTTGAAGGAATTTACCTTGTGTTTGATAATTTTTTTATAAGACATTGCATTTGTTATGTGTAAAGTATTAAAATCTTTGATTAATCATACAGTTTTATCTTCATAAACTTGTTTTATTTTTTCTGGCAATTATAGAAATGTTTAAATAAAGAATAAGAATATTTGGTGATTATTCATTATCATTTAAAAAAACTGCATTAAATTTTGCAAAAGGAAATATCTTTTTCCTGTTCTATAAATTAAGCAATATTTGCTTACTTATTGATAAGAACATAAAAAAACAATAAGAAAATTTCCCTACTAGGACAACTTAGTAACTAAAAGTAGAATGATAAATATTGTCTTTTTTATTCTAATGTAACAGAACAAAATAAAAAAAGCTTTATTTCATTATTAATTTAAATTAATTCATAGCGACAATTCCACGGATAAATAAGGAAAAAATAATTATGTTCATTTGAAATTTAAATGTTATTACTAATTAAATTATATTTTCTAATTTACTCATTAACAACATAATTAAAATTTATTACACTCAGATTTGATGCGGATACTGAGAACTCACATTGTTATTCTTTCTAAATTTAAAATTTTCTTAAAAAGAATCTGTATTCAAAAACTCATACGTACTCAATTTAATTTGTAATTTTATTGCATAAATTTATATTAAAAGTAATTTTAAATATATCTTTAAAATTAATTTTTTAATTATCAAATGATTAAGTTAGCATGCTAAGTAGTTATTGTACAAAAATTACTTCTATTAAGATATATTTTTTACAAAAAAATTTCCATAATTTTAAAAATTTGTAATAAAATTTTAATAAATGTGTGAACTCTCTTCGGACTATTTCTTTAAGAAACACTTTATGTTCATTCTAAATTGTTCTTTCTTGCAGCTCATGTATAATTCTAGTAGAACAGAATTTCTAATCAATACAAGAAAATTTATTATTTATTTATTTACTTTTATTTTATATTATAAATTTCTTATAATTATTCCAAAAATCTAGTTTCGATTATGGGAGCAGTTTAACATTATTAACTATTCGTTAGATTTATTGTTGGCAAATTTGAATGTAATGCATTTACAACAATAAAAAATCGTATGCTATTTTCCCCTGTAGTTTAAAAATTATTGAAACTTCAACGAAGTTCATTTAATACTGAATCATTTTTAGTATTATCTAATCATTTCAAATCCACATATCATCAGTAATTTCTAAAGCATTTCATATTTCAAATTAACTATTTGGAATCTTTTTTAATTTTGCATGATAACTTGTAAAAATCTTTTCAGTAATTAATTTAGAAATCTTTTTAAAAATATTAAGATAATTTTTACTTATACCATTTATACAACTTCTAAGGATAAAAGTATCAATGTATAAAATAGTTTATTATGTTTACCATTTGTATAATATTAAAACTAAAACTTAACAATAAAAGAAGATTTGAAGTGTACATTTTAATTTTTACTTCATTTCGTTTTTCTCTTACTCTCATTCTGTTTTTATTAATATTGTTCCTCACTATTTTTTTAGAGTTCTTATAAACATTTTCAACTTAAGATTAGCTTCAATGACTTTCTAAATTAAACACAAATTATGCTTAGTAATCAATTAATAAATAAAACAATGTGTTAAACGTTTTAATTTTATCATTAAAATATACTATTGAATTAAATAATTCTTTTTAATGCGTTTCAATTATTAAATATTTCGTTTTTTATTTTTAACAATAGCATTAACAGTTGAAACGGAAATAAAATATGGTTATTTCTATTCCTTCATTTTAGTGCTATTTTGTAATTAAAAAAAAAATTCTCGTGAAACTATAACTTCAAAAAAATCAAATGAACATAGCGAAACAAGTGCATCATTATGCAGTTTAATGATTCATTTTTGTGGGTTTATATATAATTATTTAAATAATCATTATTTAATTACATGATTAAAAATTATGTTAATACTTCAAGTGCATTTGCTATTTTTTAATTTTAGTTTTTTGCCTTTATTTTTTTATTAATTTTATGAATTTTTGAAATATTTAACTCGTTTCCTCACGAACAATGTCAACTTCTAATTTTCTTCTTGTCTAAATATACGCAATTATTCACCCTTTTAAGGAATTCTTATATCCCAAAATCAATTTTTTTCAAGTACATTTTTAAATTAATTTTTATTTTGCCATCAAAGAATGATATTTTATTAATATATATATATATATATATATATATATATATATATATATATATATATATATATATATATATATATATATATATATATATATATATATATATATATATATATATATATATATATATATATATATATATATATTAATATATATATTATATATATAACAAATCTTATTCATTAGAGAAATTTTTTTGTTAAAAATATAAAAAAGAAAAATATTTCATGTGAAAAATTTACATAATTTTTAGTTTCACTCTATATTAGCATTTGGCAGAGGTGAAATATAATCCAGGATGCCAAATTCTGAGATTAGTAATTTTTTGGTGGATTTTCTTATGAATCTGGCGACCTTGTTTTTATTACGTCATACATGTGGAGACCTATAAGAATTATGCAGAAAATTCTATTTTGGTAACCCTAGTATTTACGTCATCGCGCAAGTCAAGATACATCATCTTGGCAATATTTCTTCATCGCCAAAAAATTCAGAATTTAGAATCATGGATTATACGGCACCTGTGCCTCGCATTTTTATTGTTCCATAGACGAATAATAGTATTTTTTCTTCATTTTCCAAATAAATTCGAATTTTAAAGCGGAATAAACAAAGAGAAAAATTTAATTTTTAAAAATGTAAATAGATGAAAAATTACTTCCAAAAATAATTTTCATTAATTCACGCTTTATTTATTTTATTCAGTTTTATTTTTGCTGATTATCATGCATATACAAATTTCTTATTTATATTCCTTTTTGTAAAATAACGTAAAATAAAATTAGTTTCTTAAAAAAACGTATATATTCTTCAATATTACATCATTATTTATTAGGAACCAGTAATTAAAAATTATGTAAAAAAAAATTTTTTTTAAAAATGACTTCACGTAGCAATTATATCAATCTTAAAGTTTTTGAAAAATCAATTTTTTTCTAAAAAATAATAACAAAAAAAATATACAAAAAATTAAATATTTAGCCTTTGGCTGAAATGACTAAATTATAAAGTAAAGTACTTTCAGTATATTTTAATAAAAAATAACAGAGCAATGATTAATAATGTAATTAAAATTTGAATTTGAATAAAGCTATTTTATTCAGAAAAATTCATTAATTCATTTTATACTAAGTAACTTACATATTATTTAAATATGAAATAATATAAATATACGTTATATAAAAATTTATTTTATGTGACATACCTACATGATGTACAACGATATAAAAATTCGTCTTCGAACTGTCGAATTTCATCTTTATTATAAAGACAACGCTTAAAGTCTGAAATTCTTCCTAATAACATAAAGCGATACATAGGACAAATTGTAACAGTAATAGCATTCCTGGGATGTAATGCTAGTCTCATTTTAGGCATTGTAAATGTTTCTAATTTTGATAAATTCTGCTTTTATTTACAGTAAATTGTCTGACTATCATGAAATATGAGTAATGACTATTTCTATTCTCTTAGTCAATTTGTATAAATCATCAGACGATAAATTATTTTTTCTTTAGATAGTTTTTATTCTTTTTTTGTAAAAATTCAAACGAATTTTTTTAAAATTAATTAAAGCTTATATGTAAAAATCATTTCATTTTTTATATCGTTTATAATTTTATTCAACTGAAACGAAATGATGGTAGTTTTGTTGAAGCAATGTTCCATTTTTATGGTATATTTATAATTAGAAATAGTTACATTTTTTATATCCATCATAATAAATCTTTTTAAGTTTAATGAAACATGAATATTTATATATTCTTTTTAAATCATTGAATTTAATAATTTTTTAAATATGTTCCTTAAAAAATTCTATGCATTTTGGGTTTGCCGGATTTAAAGATACGTTGATCAGAAGTTTCAAGGCGAAACACAGCAATAAAATATTAATTTTAGAAGAAAATTTGGAAACTTTTTTAAAAAAATACAGCAATAAAAAGTACTGTTTGAGATTTTGCCCTATTCTTAATTAAAAAAATGCTAAAATGTGAATTTATTCTGAAATAATATTTGGATATTAATATTTATTCATTAAAAATTGATATCTAAGTAACTTAAAAGTATTATGAATTTGCGATACTTTCATTGCACAAAACACCCAATTTTTTAATTACCAAATTCAATGAAAAATAAACTACAAATTTTATTACTCTTGAGCTGGCATCCTCCACTTCATATCTGCGAAAATACTTATAAAGAACAAAGCAGATGCTATTTCTAGGTGTCACAAATCATGTATTTGTTTTCCTAATTTATGATACATAAACATGGCACTTTGTCTGTGTAAATTCTTCTTTAAGGTAATAATATACTTTTCATGAACAAAGATCTTATGCAGCAACTCTTATATTTTTATATTACTTTTGTTCAACATTATAATCGAATTAATTTTATTTAACAGTTTAAATTCCTTAATCATCGATAATTTTTCATAACTTTTACATTAAATGTATATTATAAATAAAAATTTCAATTAAAACTACTTCATTACTAATTTTTAAGTCATTGAACTTACATGACCTTTATTTTAATATATTATTCATTAAGTGAAATGAAAATATTATATTAGACTGGATAGAACTTTAAATTAAGTATAATGAAATTGTAAATGTTTTTTTTCATTATTAAAATTTTTTGTAGATATTTTAAATTAAAGCAGCAGTTTTTCCCAGTGTCTAATATTTCACGTGTCAAAATAGGACAGGAAATCTTGTCATGATAGAATCGAACAAATTTGATTATATCAATAAGTGTTATGCACTTTTTTTACAGAAATAACAGTCAAAAACATGCTATTAAATTCAAAATAAATAAAATGTTTCTAAATTTAAAATGAAAGCAAAACTAAAATACTTCGAACGGTAATCATTTGGTTATTTCAATAAGATTCAGCTCTGTTTTTCATACTATTTATCTTGCTTCCTCATTATTTGAAGGACCTCAAATGCAATTATTTTAACTATGTTTGGCGTTTCTTTTTTTAAACAGCATTTTCATTGTTCTGTAGAAATATATGTTCTTGTCAATTTATATTAGAAGCCTTGATAGCTTGCACAATGTTAGATTCTCTATATTTGATTGTATCTCATGGTTTCATCTTATTCTACAGTTTCCATTTTCTTTTATTGCACTAAACATTTTTTTTAAAATTATTTCATCTGTTTGTTAATTGCTCAACATTCAGCATCATATAAAACAATTGTACTAGTGTCGTTTTTGTTTTGCTTTTATGTATATAGATTTAAACTGGTCTGTCAATCCTCGATAACTTATGATGTTAGCATATTGATTTTGTTTTGGATTTCAGTTTTAATGTCATTAGTATTATTTGCAGTTATACCTAAGTATTTAAACTTTGTTATTTTTTTCAACCTCATATTTATTAATTTTCAGCGGTTGAAAATTTGTGTTTCTTTTTTTTTCTACCATGAATTTAGTTTTCACTTCATTGACTATTAACTCCATCCTTTTCGCTGCTGCCTCAAATGCCCTGAAAAAGTTTCTACTATACATCTTAATTATTCCTTTGATATCAATGCCGTCTGCAAACGCCAGTAGCTATACGGATTTAGAAAATTTTTTTTTCTTCATTTGTATTCCAGAGTCTCTAGTTACCATCTCTAGTGATACACTGAACAGATGACATGACAGGAAGTCCCCTTGTTGAGCACTTTTTTATTATAAAAAGTTTCTCACAATTCTGATTCCCAACTTTACATCTTACTCTGTTAATCGTCATATTTGCAAGGTTAACATATTTTTCAGCGATTCTCAATTCCAACATTTCCTAAAACAATTTCTCTCTAATATTGCTATTTTACGCTGATCTAAAATCGATAAAAAGATGGAAATTATCTATATCATATTCTCCAATTTTCTCATGTATTTGTCTAATGCTATGTATTTGATCTGCTTTATGAAAAACCACACCGATATTCCCAAATTATACTGTTATGAATAATGAGTCTTCCTGGCCACGATGTTAGAGAATGTCTTGTATAATGTGCTCAAGAGATTTATTAATTAGGGATTCCTCTATAAGTTTTACAGTCCAGCCTGTTACCTTTCTTGTATATTAGACATTTTGTCTGATTTAATGAGAATTTTTTCCCATAGTCTAAATACTAGTAGTAATGGTGAGTATTTTCTTAATAAATTTTGGATCTTTTAAGTTCAGAAGCTTGGCTTTAATTCTCTCTGGTCCTACCGAGTGGTTTTTATTTAGTTTATTTATTGCTTCGTCAACTTCACCCACAATAGTTGTTTCGATTTCTTTGTCTTGTGGAATCCTAATTATTTCTTTCACCTTTCCCTCCAACTCTCTTTTCTTTAAAGAAACATTTTGAAACATTCTCTCCATCGTTTTAGTATTTCAGTATTATCATCAATATATTCTCCGTTTTCATAATGACATGTCTGAATTCTAGGATAGAACTTTCTTTTTGCGTTGTTCATTATATTGTAAATCTTTCTTGCTTCTGTTACTTTCAAGGTATTCTTTTTTTATGTTTCCTCCCAGTACTTTCTTTCCTTTTGCTTAAGTATTCTTTTCTATTTTTGTCTGATTTCTTTGTTTTCTTCAATTGAATATCAAATGAAGTGTTTTTGTATCATTTGTCTATATTCTCGAATTTTTCTTTTATTAATTATTTCCCATTCCTAGTCAAACCAGCTCTTTGATTTCTTTTTTATCTGTAGCAAGCAGTTTCTTTAGCTGACTAAGTTATGATAGATTTCTGTATATCCCAATTACGGTCATTATTACTCTCATCTCCATTCTTCAAAAGTTGTTTTTTATTTTATTCATATACATTATCTTTGGAACTTTCAAACCATCTGCATCAAGTATCCTTCCTTTTTGGTCTTTCCTTTGATAAAAGTTTTTCCAATCTTGCATGCCCTTTGTAAAACCAAATTGTGATTGGATTTGATTCTGATTGGAATCCAAATTTGCTCAGTTGCAACTTCTTAATCGAGTACGCTACATTTACGTTTTTTGTCTATTAAAATGTGATCTATCTGGTTCAGTGTATTTTCACCTAGCGAACACTGCGTATTTTTGTATATGCCCTTGTGAGCAAAACATGTATTTCCTGAGCCAATTTATGTGCTAACTACGAAATCCAAAAATCATTTTCAATTGCCATCGAACTCATAATATAAGCCATCATTCCCTATGTAGTTACGTGAATTTTCGTCTCTATAACTTTTTGCATTCAAGTCTCCAGTCACCAAGTATTGTGTTTCCAAGGTAAGACAAACTTCGCTACCAAAATTGGTCCTATCTAGGCAACCAAGATAGAACCAATCTTGACGAATCTTATAAGTTTGTTTACATTTTATACCTCATATATTGATAACAAAGGATCTTATTTTAAATTATTAGATTTAAAACAAGTAATTTTATATTATTCCAATACATACATTTATTTCTTTTCACTTAAAACTTTATTATTGCATCTAACATGAATAAGTAATTATCATGATTAAAATTTATTTTACATTCTGTATTAAAAAGTTAGTGCAAGTGACAAGTTTGTTACTTTAAGCAATATTTAAACAATTTAACAAAATCGCAAGTTATTGCTTTATGATGAAAATTACGCTATGTTAAGTTAAAATTAACATGACAAGAATTGAAGAACAAAACAAATAAACATTAACTACTTATTAATTTTGTATACATGAATTATTTAGCATATAGATCTGTTTATCGTATATAATACTTTCTACATAATCATATTAGTAATATTAAAATTTTATTTGTTTAATATTAAAAGCAAATCAGATTTCTGAATTACTTAATACTTATTGATTGTTCAAATTGCCAATTTTCCATATAAATTTATAATCACATTTTTATATTTTACGCTATTTTTATTTCACAATATAAATGGTGCATTTCTATTAATTTCAATCAAATTAAAAATTAAATTTTGTTATGAAAGAAACTATAGCAAAAAAGTATTATCTACTTGAAATTAGCTTTTTCTGCTTCATAAAAAAAATCTCAATTCTGTTAATATTTCTGATTTAAAATGAATTGCTCAATCATTAACAGAAAAGTATCATAAGATTGTATTAAGCTTAGTTAAAAGTCTTCAGTTAGATATTAACTAATTGTAACTGATTTTTTTTTTAAATTTTAATTCACATTTCATTGTCAAATTTTCAAATATATTACTTTTTTTACGCAAGAAACAATTTAAATAAGAATGAAGCCACATAAATTTCTTGTGAAGTATTCAACATTACTTTAAAATAAAGATTGACCAGGGGCACTAATTTCCTCCTGAAGATATTAACTACACATTAGAGTTTATTCAAAAATTTTTATGTAACATAATATATATATTTTCAAAATTTCAATAAAATATTTCATTTCTATGCATTTCTAACATCCAGCTGTCTTTAATTTGTTGCTTCTTCACCATTATTTGTCAAGATTTGAAGAAATCCTGTAAATTTTACAAAAATCTCTTAGAATAAATAAAATTGCTTTTTCACGTACACTTACATTATATATAAAAACAAATCCAAGTTCTTTAAAAAATCAAATAAAGTTTTTCAATTTTAAAGAGTTTCAAGAAAAAATGTTCATAATTGACGATTTCTTAATTACACACTGCCCGACACAGAAAATCCAATACAAAAAAGTATTTGCCAGAAAGTGATGAAACTCGGCAAATAGAGTGAGTCAGCATTGAACAATAAGTGATCTGTATTTTGAAATGATATGCATAATACAGAGCTAGAATAAGGTTGGGTCAGTAGTTTCTAGGGCGGCCGTGGACGACGATACAAAAAGCAACACGTCTAAGCACAGAGTCCATGAGACTACGGATGGCATTCTGAGGAATAGCTCTCCGTTCACTGTCAACCATTTGCCAAAGTATGTCTTCTGAAGGAAGCAATGGCAGGATCTGCAAATGGCTTCCAAAAATATCCGAAACGTGTTTGATTGGTAAAAGATCTGGTTAACACAGTGGCCAGGGAAACAGCTGTATACCTTGCAGGGTATGTTGTCTGATGTGAGCAATGTGCGGCCGGACGTTATCCTGCTGATAAAAGGCATTGAGTGCCCCTTGAAGGTAAGGGAGTATCACCGACCTCGACAAATTATCCACGTAACGTTGTGCTGAAATAGTATCTTGAATACCAACTAGAGGGGACTAGGAATCATATGCAATTGCGCTAAAATCCATGATGCCTCCTTATCACGTGGTGGGGCATTCCACAATTGCTACAAGAATATACTTGTCTCCACGTTGACGTCACAATCATACGCGGCGACTATCACTGAAGAAACAGAAGCGTGACTCATCTGAGACGATGATCCTGTGCCCCTCCAACGTCCACATTGCTCTAATCGTGGCACCATTCCAGACGTTGGCGTCTATACTGTGGGGTCAATGGCAGTCTTCTTAACGGACCCCATGAGCTCAGACCACTAGAAACCAATAGACGGAAATAGTTCTGCTGAGTCCAGGGTGTCTTCATCCAAGGTACCTTGAATTTGCTGCAGAATTTCTCTAGGCGTCCTTTATGACAAGATCAAACTTTCAACGATTATTTTCCAAGCAGCAATAAGAGCGCTAATATTGCCCACTTTGCAGGTTCCCCTCTCCCTATACCTATATCCTGGAGAGCTGCGAATTTTATATCATTTACATAACTCGGTAATATGCGTCTACACTGAAATTTTCACAATTTTCTGGCCATTCCTTCACACTGCTGCATTTTCAATGTCAGGCAATGTATATTGATGTAATCAAAACATTAAAATTGTTTTTTGGATATAACTTCAATCATTGATTATTTCAATAAAGCATTTTATCTTATCATACTCAAATATTAAACTATATTATAACTGTTCATTTAAATAATGTTTTCTTTCCAAAATCAAGCATTAAAAGGAACAATTTAAAGGAAAACAATTCTATGGCAACTGCATCAGGAAGTCTTTTGAACAATTATATCGTTATTCAGAGAATGTTCTTAATTAATATCCAACAAAAATGTTTGATAGATTACTGAGAAATTTTTTTAAATATATTTTGACGGAGAAGGGGTGATTGCTTAAAAGCTAAATGCTAAATATGAAAGATCTAGATTAGTGTTTCATGAGCTCTATAATGTTACAGCCAATACTCCTCTATTATTTACATTAGCATAAGACAATATAAAACTTCCATTTTCTTAAGTAAAAAATATTAATTATGATATTACTTTATAATGTTAGTTAGAGAAATGTAAATTTATCATTAATCATATCTTTAAGAAATCATTAATTTTTAACTTGATTATATTAATATATTTTTAGGCACAGAATATTGACACTCATGCTGTATTAGAAATATTTCATACAATTTGGAAAAAAATTTCATTTTACGCCGACTGTTAATTTCTACTATAAATGGAAACCAAGCTATTCCAATATTAATCATTTTCTGCAACCATTCTTTCACATCCGGTCGCCATACAGTGTTTGTTTTAAATTTACTAAATAAAAATAAAAAAAAGGTTTTCAATTTTCAAAAATAAATAGACATACATTACATAATTCATGCCAAGGTCATTGCTGATAGTTGATAAATACTCAGAAATATATTTAATTCAAACTAAAAACAGGTTTAGTTAGGTTTTTAATTGCTGGATTTGAGTCGCGATAATTATTTTACAAAAGATTTGACGGTTACCCTTTTTGCAGACTCAATATAAGAGTTTAACATTTTAAATTTGATTAAAATGCAGTAAGTTTTATTATAAATTATTTTTCTTTTTTTATGACTCCCCAAAAAATATGAGATTTCATTAAATCTCTTTCCAGACTATATTAAGATCTGAAAAAATACCATTTATTTTACAAATTAAATTACAAAACACATCACAAATATAACATAGCAACGATGCTTATCAGTAAACTAAAAATAGGTAGATAAAAATTTTTATTTATATAATTACAAATTTTACAGATTTTTGTAAATTCCTAAAACAATAATTTTAAACTTCCGAAAAATTGTTCAAAATTATTTTTGCTAAAAACCAAATATATATATTGCTGGAAATTAACCAATCTTTTTAACCTTTTATAACACAATAAATGAATCTAGCACTAAATTCCCAAAATTTCATTTCAAACAACTTTTAATTCTTGTTAGGGTTGGTTCTTTTAATTTGTAACTCAAAGTCATAATGGTAAAAGTACATTTTTCAATATGAAACGATTTTCAGAATCTTAATATGAATTTCCATTTATAAAAAATTAAGCCAAATATTTGTCCACAAATGAAATTTTTAAACAACATTTTTGTAATAAAAGAATATATATTCGAATAACAATACTGATTTTAAGAAGTTTCTATCATAATTTTCACCCCAAATTATTTTTTGGCTTTCATGCATAAAAGTTATTTCCGTAAATATTTTATCAAATTAATTATATCTTAAATGTTTTTATACTACATTACGTAGCATAAGAACGAACTTCTTATGCTACGTAATGTAGTATAAAAACATTTAATACTAAGAATGTCACACTTATAACTAAAAATGTCTAATGATTATGTAAATGTAACACCGACAATGACAGTACAATCTGTAATTGGATCAATGATGCAGGAACAAGATAAGTTTTTCCTTCTTTCGTAATGTCTTGATCTCGAATCACTTGTTCTCACAAAATACATTAAGATATAGAAATACAGTCAATAGGACACTACTTTATTGTTTTCATGATAACCATCATCTAAGAAGTCATATTAATTTTACATGATAATTCTATTTTTATTTGGTCAAATCTGAATGAGAAAATTAAATAAGAGGAGCTCAGAAAAATCTTTTTATTCTTAAATCCTGAAAGCTCTACTAGGGCTTTTTGTAATTTCCACACATGATAGGATGCACAAAAATCTCCCAAGCATCCTCATTGACAGAGGAGCATATAAAGAGCACAAGTATAATATTTCGTTTCCGTTATTCAGCAAAGTTTCGGATCAAACCCAGAATTTCCCACTTTGAGGAGCATGGTCTTACAACTAATCCCCGTTAAAACCAACTACATACCATGTATCACAATGGCCTTAAGAAACGTTTCTACTAGTCATTAAAGAAAGTATATTTCAGATCCAATTAAGATCACATAAATCGTTCATTACTGATAGTATTTTACAATTTGGGATTATCTGGGAATATGGGATTATCATAATTTATCTGGTGTATATTCAAGATATTATCAAGATTAGATAATACCTTGAATAAACACCAGATAAAATTTGCTTGTGGATCATTCATCAGATGCCTGAGTTCGTGGATTCATTGATGTTCTTACGGAAGCTATGAGAATTAATAAGAAAAGTACCTAAACCAATATTTTTACTATCTAATTTGAGACTTAGCTTGATAATAACTGGATGAATGGTTGATGAATAAGTCTCTAATTTAGAGACTTATTCACCTCTCTCGCTTTCATTTTTATAATTGAGGAAAAAAATAAAATGTGTTTCAAACTTTATGATACAAAATATGAAAACAAACAAACATGTTCTTAAATTTTGATGGTTTTGAAGAATAAGATAGATGATATAGAATTTATTAGAAGATCAATCAGTGAATTCATCATTCTTTACTCAATGTTTTGCTCATTAAAAGAATTACCACGCTTGATCAAATAGAGAAAGTATCAAATTTGATCTTAAGGGTTTGGATTCTAAGAGAGTATGGAGGGTGTTTTAATTAGTTTAAAAGTAAAAATATTTTAACAATTGCTATTCAAACAAAAAAGTCTAGAATCCTGGACAGTTCATTGATTGCTTGGTTTTGTAGTAACTTCGGGGTCCTGTTCTTCCTCATCCAACGAATATTATATATAGAAATTCCTTTAAACTTTGAATACCTAGTGTTAAATTCTTTGTTTTGAAACCTAAGCAAGTTTAAAGTATAATGGACAAAAGATAAAAATTTATTTTTATATTTCCCAGATAAGTTCGAACAAAATAAAAATTTCATATTCCTCAACGCTCAATGTTTGGAAACAAAGAAAATACTAAATTTGTTCATAATAAAAAATAAAACAAAATAAAGCTTATGTAATTTTCTGGCATTCGGAGATAGTTACTTTTCGGTTGGCACAACTGAACCACATCTCATCCCGGTGGAGAACTGTCTGTACAAATTTATACAATTTTCCCTAATGGCCCAATCACCCGTTGAATACAAACATTTCGGCTTAAGATCACTATCTATGAAAATCTTATTTCTGTTACATATAACACTAAACCAAGAGACTAGAATAAAGTCCAAATTGAAAATTTAGGCCTCATCTTTTTGGGAATAATTATGACCAGAATGATGTGATCTAAGCTCTCTGTGTGTGGAATTATTAATAATAATTCCACAAAATTTTTCTGTTCACAATAACTTTTTTGTTCATAATTTTCTACTGAGCTTTATGATGTTGAAAATAAATATATGAGTTTTCTTCAATATTCTCAATTAAATTACATGATTCTGAAAAAATTGTGACTCAAAAATTGATATTTTTTATTTATAATTTTTTTCAAACAACTTGGTCTTTATTCATATGCAAGGAATGTTATCAATCTATGCAGAAAATGTTTAAAAAAATTAAAAAATCATTTAATATTTCTTTTATCTATTTTTTAGTTTCATTTTCTCTATTCTTTAGTTTATCATAAAGACTATTCCTTAATTTTTTATTTGTTTAGATTTTTATAGCAAATAAAAGGTGACGTCATTTTGAAATATAAGTAATTATAAAAATAATTCCCCAATATGTTTGACATGAATATTCTTGTCAAACATATCGAGGAAATTGATAAATTAATTGAAGTTGAAAACGCGGTTGTGATTAAACTCTAATTATAGAAGTTTCTAAATGATTAAAATTCAAGAACATGAATCTTAATTAGTATGAAAATTCTTGATAAACAAAAATGCAACTAAACAGCATAAAAAAATAGGCAGCCATATTGAATTTAACTCTACATGATATATTTTGGCAAAATCTTGGCATGCCCAAGATGGTTAGTAGCTTGGCTACTTTTCTAGGACCAATAATGGCTTATCATGGAAGACTGGGAAAAACTTAGCCTCCATGATAGGACCAACCTTGGCTTATCTTGGCATACTATATATTGGGGAAACCTTCGCCCTCATGATATGACCAACCTCGGCTTATCTTGGCATGCTGCATATTGGAGAAAACATGGTGCCCATTATAGGTCCATTTTTGGCATGCTTGTATATTGGAGAAAACTGTGTCGCCTATCATTGGTCCCTTATTAGGGTAATCTTGGCAAGATTGCCAATATTCGGCCAGGCTATTTTGCTACTTGGGATTAAATTACATACATAGATATTTATTCATTTCATAGGATACGTATCCTTTGTAAATTGTTTTAATCTTGAGAGCGCTTATTTTTGAGCATACAAAAGGCTTTCTAATCAAGAACTTAAGGTCTCTATAGTCTTGTCTGCATAGAAAGATTACCACCAGATTAATTTACTTTATATTTCATCTTAAACTTACAATTATACTCGTATAAGCTATAGTGTCTTAAAAATTGTCATTTGCTCATAAAATTAGTTTAACACTTTTCAAAAAAATTTCCTTACATAGTTATTAAAAAACATTTTGTTTTGGTAGTTTTATGCCTCTAAATTCATTTTTTATTCCATGTCAGGATACGAATAGGCATGGTGTTCTTTCTACCCAAACCAATTGCAAATCAATAGGATTTAGTATTCTCTAACTTATAATAAGTATAATGATTCATTATGACAAATACCGATATCTAATAATTAAATTTATGATTTCTAAGGAATTGAACTGAAACTCCAATTAAGTTAAAATTCATTTTTTACTACTCTCTTAAAAGTCAAAGTCAAAATCTATCGTTCAAAAGAGGCTTCACGGAAATGGTCAGGATTCTCATGAATGTATCGTTACAAACCCTTTGCATGTCTTTTACTTCCTGTCTCATAAGAGATAATGTTTGATGAGATACCGCAAACATTTTGCATTATAAACTAAGCATATTTGCAGAAGGTAATTTAAACTCTTACATTTAACTTAATATCTGAATCTTGTTGATTCTAGTAATCAAGCTCTTTTTAAATCTTTGATAGAGTATTTATGAAATTTGCTCTTTGGAACCCAGAAGATTTTCTTGCCAGAATAATGGCTTACTGTTTGTTCAGTATTCATTGAATTAAATAATTTTTATTATAATAGTAAATGCTCAATTTTCAATATAATGATAAGGTCTTAAATGTTAAATAAAGATTGATGCTTCTATGCATCTTAGTTTTATTTTAGTCAACTATTATCCAACTGTAATAATTTAAGTGACCTATATATCATTGGTTTTCTATACAATATACCAATATACACACAAACTCTATGAACCATACATATTAAATATCGAAGTTTTCTTGAATTTTTCTTATTTTTTAAGACATACAACTTGTGATCAAACTGAAAAATACGATAAAATGAACTGAAACTAAATCACTTTGTTTACAAATTTTTTGTTTTGACAAAGAACGAAATCTGGAATTAGGGGGAAAATTAAGTTTAACAAAAATAATTATTGCTTTGCAAACTAAATCACACGAACGGATGAAATTATTTTCCGTTTTTTAAAATTCAAGTATTTAAAATCAAATATTTTCTTTATATTTTTGTGATCGAAGGTTTTTCTTAGTTCTTGTTTTGATAAAAATTTAATTTTAATTTTTAAAAATGTTAAGTTTTATGTATTTCTTTAAAATTATTGCATTAATTTAATACTGTAAACTTTTTAACCACAGTCATTTGTTATTATTTTAAATATTGTGTAAAACGTAAATTTGTAATGGATTTATTTGTATTAGTTCTTACCGTTCAGATTGCTTCGCCAATATTATTGTAATAAGTGCTTTTGATATTTCATATGCTTTGTTTTATAATTGTTTAATATATATCTTGGTACTATATATACACAGACATATATTAATCACATTTATGTTTATTTGTAATAAAGTGAAGACTATGTTTAGTGTTACCTTCAAGTTGTCATTTATTGCTTGCAAATTAATTGCATTAAAATAATTTTATGCTAAAATACGCAGGTAAGTTTGGATGTAATTTAAAGTAATGATATCTTTTACTCAATGTAAGAGACTCATTTTATTCACGATACAAAATTAATCCTTAGAAGATCATAAATTTTATAAAGTACATCATTCTCTGGAAAATTTTTATTCTTGTTAGAAATGCATAGTAATAGCATTTTTATGCATTGCTGTTAAATTATGTTTGTAATTTACATTCCAAAATTAAAATTAGTGTATGATGGTTTGATATTTTTGTTGGATTGACTGATATGTAGGTGTCTTTCAAATTGACAATGTATAATTCAGGATTTTACTATTAGTTTCTAAAGGAATTACTAATAAGAATAAGCTCAAGTACTTATGTATGTCAGTAACATTTCTATAATTACTGAAAGTAAAATAATATTTTTAATTGCATACACATTTAGTTGAATATTGGATGTTAAAAATGTTTGCCATAATTGTGTTGTTGACTACTTAGGTAATTATTTTTAAATTGTCTTGGTGACATTTTTGGGTGTAAATATGATATCCTTATCTATGTGATTTCTCGCCAAGTGGCGACGAAAAAAGTAGCAACTTAGAATGGATACCAATCGGCATAAGAAACCGGGATTTTCACCAAATTTGAATTACTAGGCCCAACACGACATAAGAAAACAATATTAACAACCATGTGAATAAAGCCCCCCTCCCAATTTCAAATTGCTCAGCCTAACAGTATATAAGAAAACAGTAATCATAATAAGAATTGATTATAGATTCTATTTAAAATTATTTCAGAATTAAAATTAAAGAAAATGAAGTAACAAAAATAAATAGATTTAATAACAACTAGTTAAAAACAAATAAAATAATAAATTTGAGTGATTTAAGATTGAATGTTACAAATCATTACTTCATAAAAGTAGAGAAATCTAGAATAATTCCAAAAAATAGAACGATTCTATAGTTTCATTTATTATTGGAAATTTAAATACTTAAAATACAATTCTAGGAATACTATGCCTGCTGAAATTAATTAAAATAAAGTTCTTACTTTCATTTTTCGTCCAGCACTCTATCCAAAATAAATATAAAAGTCAGAGTTTAAAATCTGGCACGATATCCACAGCGGAATACAAAACGAATATAAAAGACAAGATTGTAATTCCAGTGCTATATCCACAGTGAAATACAAAACGAATATATAAAAAACAGGATTGAGATTCCAGCGCTATATCCACAGCGAAATACAAAACAAATATCAAAGACAGTATTGAAATTCTGGCGCTATATTCATAGCGAAATAAAATATGTGACTATAAAAGACAATATTTATATTCTGCGCTCCATCCGAAGTGAAATATAAAATAGATATGAAAAAACAAGATTTAAATTGCTGCGCTTTGCATCCGATAAAAAAATGAACAACAAATACAGCAACAAGCAAATTGAAAACTAAAAATGCGAAATGAAATTAAAAATGCTGTTGCCACTGAAAAGAAGCATACATATGACGTAAAAATGATGTAAAACACGAGAAAAACAAAATATAGCAACCAAAAAATCTGGAAAGCAGCAAAAATTGAATTTGGCAACACTATAATAAAAACAAAAACTCAAATTGGCAACACTACAATCAAAACAAAGGGTGCTAGATTTGGCAAGAAATCACTTAGAGGGGGATAACATACTTACACCTTATCATTAAACTTGTGCGAATATGGTTCTGATAGGTTCATTATTTCTAAGTAATAAGATGACTGTCCTCTTAAGTGAAAATATCAGCGTTAAATCACAACCATTAATTAATATAAATACATAGTGGTGCAGACAAGCTCCTGACTGTACCTTAAGGTTAACTAGTTTATAATGCTTGCCTGTCACCAGGCATCTTGTAATTTTGAAACACAATGAGTGACAAGGTCACATATCAATAGATATCCACCTCTCCACATGCATGCCACACCAGCTAAAGAACTTTTGACATCAGATTAATGTTTTTGCCACATTAATCTGATGTATACACATTGCCAGCTTCTGAAACTCCAGCATTTAAGTGAGGGAGAATATGGTCACCTTCCTTATCACTTGTGATGTTTCACTGTTTTGAATCATCACAAGAAAGTGGCATGAAGCAACTGAGTTGCTGGGACTCTTATCGAATATCAGTAAAAATGGATATTGCAACACTACATTTCTGCTTTCTACATCCATGTCTGTCATTTAGCAGTTTCCTATGATTTTTTTAAAATATTTTATGAGTTTCCTTTTAGCTAATTTAAATTGGTCCAAACTTATACAGCTTACATCCTTTTTTTTTTTTATCATTTATAGGAGTCTAAAAGGCTAGACCATGGGAAATCAACTAGCTGGTATAGCACCATCTCAAATTTTTCCAGTGGAGTATTATTTCAGTGATCTTCCTGATTGTGGATATGATTTGAAGTTAGTATTTTATAAGCCAATAAGTTATATATTTTAAAATATTTATCCTTTTTTTAAATCAAATCTATTAATAAAATGTATTTATTCCTTTCAGCTTGGGTAGTACTCGTTTTTTTAAAGTAGCTAGAGCAAAACACAAGTAAGATTTTATTTCAGTATTGGAATTAGTAGGGTGTCACCCTCTATTGGTGATCATTGTGACTTTTTTCGTCGCACCCCAGAATGAAGAAACCGGGGTTTTCCCTGATTTAGAATTACTAGGCCTAACACTACATAAGAAAACAATAACCATGTAAATAAAATGGGGTGTCTTCCCCTCCCGATATCAAATTGCTCAACCTAACAGTATATAAGAAAACAGTAATTCTAATAAAAATTAATTAAAAATTCTATTTAAAATTATTTTAGAATTAAAATTAAAGAAAATAAAACAACAAAAATAATTACATTTAATAACATCTAGTTAAAAATAAATAAAATAATGAATTTCAGTGATTTAAGATCGAATGTTACAAATTATTACTACATAAAATAGACAAATCTAGAATAATTCCAAAAAATAGAATGATTCTATAATTTTATTTACTATTCAAGATTTAAATACTTAACATACAATTCTAGGAACTCTACGTCTGCTGAAAATAGTTAAAATAAAATTCTTACTATCATTTTTCTTCTAGTGCTCTTACATGCACAGCAAAATCCAAAATGAATATAAAATTTAGAGTTTAATATTTGGCACAATATTCATAGTGAAATACAAAACAAATTTAAAAGACAATATTTATATTTCACGCTACATCCAAAGTGAAAAAAATAAATATGAAGAATAAACAGGATTTAAATTGCCATGCTTTACATCCGATAAAAAAAACGAAACAGGCAAAGATACAAATTATGCTAAAAATGCAAAGTGAAACTAAAAATGATGTTGCCACTGAAAATAAGCATATATATGACATAAAAATGATGTAAAACTTTGCAACTAAATGATGTAAAATCTGGCAACTAAAAAATCAGAGCAGTAGCAAAAACTGAATTTGGCAACACAATAATAAAAACAAATGGTGTTAGATTTGGCGAGAAATCACTTAGAGGGGGATATCATACTTACACCTCATTATTTTAAGATTCTTACTATTTATGCTACAATTTCATGTTTAAATTTAAATAATATAAAATCCTACTATATGTGTACTTTTCTTTATTTTATTGAATATATAAGATTGTTGATTGCAAATTATTTAATCACCTTTATGATTAATTAATAGCATTTTGTAAGACTTATATTAGATTTTTATTTTAAATGTTGCTCCAATATTCACCTGACCATAAAACATCTTCAATATTTATAGATATGTAGTTATTGTCAGGATATAAATTTTGAAACATATGCAGCTGCTTTATACAAATAATAATATTTTCCATATTATAATACCAATGCAATAAAAACTTGCTATATAAAATATAGCAAGTTTTTATTGCATTGGTATTAACATTCAAATTAACTATATATTTTTAGATAAAAAAAATGTTACTAAAATAAGTATAAATAATGGTCTTATATTTGATTGACATTAGAGAATTTCTTTTTTTATCAGTTTCAAACCTTAGTGAAAAATTTTTTGAACCGTTTGTTTTTTATTTTTTGCTTGTGAAATAGCTCTAATAAAAATTTTATAGAAAGTTATTTCAATTTTTTCAGTTTAAATGTTGATTTACATGTTTATAAAGTGTTTTCATTAAATAAAGTTAATGAAAAACTTCTGTTTAATAGATAGATTTTTCAATTAATACTTAATAGATAGGTTTTTTGATTAATAATTAATCAGTATCTTTTTCAATTAAAAAACATTTGTATGCTTTTATTATAAAAGGAAATGACTTCTATATTTTTAGAGAGGGTTTGATTGTTGTCAAGATTTTTGCAATTAGAGATCCATCACTGCCTTTAAAAGAACTTAAAGAACGTATAGATGGTAAATATATTATTTACTTACTTTTATTTATTTTAGTTAATGAAATTCTTGTATATTTTAAATATATTTTTTTAATTATTAGAAATACAAAAACTTTTGAAAAATGTGCCAAATGCACTTCCTTTTCAGAACTCCTTGGTATGTTTCTTTTATTTCATTTACAATTATCATTTGCAAGTTTTCTTTTTATCTTACTGTCCTTTAAATTTTTTCAGATAACTGATAAAGCAGGCATCATAATTCGACAGTATGTGAAAGATAATTTATATGACAGAATAAGTACAAGACCTTTCTTAAACAGCATTGAAAAACGTTGGATTACGTTTCAACTACTGCAGTGTCTTAGCCAATGCCATGAACTTGGGGTATAATTTATTTGATTCTTTTTAAATTAGCTAATTTTTTATGTTGACTATTAGTTTGTGTTTTTAACTGTATTTGTAAGTAAAACAACATGATTCATTTTACATCAAAACATTTTTTTTTTTTTTGCTTATATAAATCTTGGTACATTTCTGATTTGCACTTAATCCTAGTTTACGTATTACATTGGATTTGGCAAGATTAGCAATGTTTAAGATTGCAATAAAAATAGCAATTTGGGTTTCTCCCTATTAGTCGGTATAAGTGTTAAATATGCCAAATCTGTAGATTACTACATCCAAATGTTTTTGTTCGGCCATTCTATACAGTATTACAACGTGAGTGATTCGTTTGTAGTTTTAGTTGCCCTTGAGCTTATGCAGTCTATTATTTTATTTAAGTTTATTTTAAATGGATGTGCATGTGAAATATTGTTTATTTATGTGAATTTTAAAAGTAATCTAGATGTTGTAATTTTTTAAGTTGCTTAGCTTGTAATTCATTGTTTCAAAGCTTATATTTTTGAAAATTATATTCAAAATATTTTTATTTGGAGTATAAGTGAGGTTCATTAATTAAGTACTTTTACTTTGTGTTATTATGTTTAATTTTCTATTTTATGTAGTAAAATATGTATTCTTTGTTAAGTATAATATAGAAATATTTGAGATGTTCTTTGTTGAAATGTATTACTTAAAAAATTAAAACTAGAATAATGTGTTATTTTAAAATCCGTGTCAGAGTGCCCAGTTAATCAGAAATCTGAGTTTTTATAAAAATGTCTGTTGTTTACGTTTTTTGATTTAAAGATTTACATTTATTACACAGTTGTTAATATCTGCTTGGTTTCATTATAAAACTGTATATTTTTTATCTGTTTGCAAATAATAGTATTAACTTTTAGAGGTTTATATATTTTTTGTAATATGTAAATTTTGTAAAATTATATGTAGTTAAGTTAGTAGCCTTTTGTTTTGTAACTCTTTATTAAGTAAATATAATAAAATATTCAATATTTTAAATTGAAAATAGTGGGAGATTGCAGTATTTAAAGTTGGAGGTAGAATGTGAATGGAATTTTGTAAACTACGATTTTATCTTGATCTTTTGCTAATTTGGCGAGATTTAGTGGGTTAATGCTTTTTAGACATTTTGCATTTAGAAATCTTGTAATTTTGCCATTGGTGACATTTTTGAGAATCATGTCAAACATGTTATATATGCTAAGATTTTACTCTGATTTGTTGTTGTTCAATTAATTGCATAAAATATTTTATGTATACAGTGCAAAGATTTTGTTACTTATCCTTACTGTAACAAAATCATCTTAAGATTTTGTTATAAAAAATAATATTTTTTTTTTTTTTGCTATTTAAATTTATTTCTCAGTTTTCTCACTGTAAATATTTCTTAATACAAATTTTATGTGAATTCCTTCTAAAATCATTTTTTAAAAAACAGTTTGAAATTATCTTGCCAATGTACAGGATGTATTCTGAAAACAATTATGTATCTTTTTTTCCCTATGACTTTTAGTTGATATTGACAAATTGAATTCAAAAATACTTTCACTTAAAAAAATGGGAAATTTCATTTTAAAACATTTGAATGATTTGTTGGATTTAATTTGTAATAGTAAAAGTTCCTTCTTCTTTTGTACTTATGATATAAATTCCCATTAGAAAATGAAAAAATAAAATTAACAGCATAAACAAAAATTTTCTAATTTACTTAGCTCTTATAATAACTTTTTTTTAAAAAATAAAAAAAAAATGAAAAATTTTTCATATTTAAAATATTTATAAGTTTCCTATATAAAAGAAAATATTCATCCTAATATGTAGAATAATATGCAAAGCTTTTTTTTCTTCTTTTTTAAAGTCGATTAGTTGAAATCATTGAAGCCAAAGGATATCCCAAAAATTGTGTGAGAAAGATTTAAAATAAAAATATTTTTTTAAAAATTACTATGCATATTACGCTATTTGATTTTCCTTAATTTTTACATTTACCTGCTTAAGAATAGCATGAAGAATGAAAATAAATTTTGATAATTAAGTTTCTAGTGATGTGTAAAATATTAATTTATATAAATAACTTATAAAAAAAGGAAATTAAAATTGTCATGTTTTATGAATTTAATTGTTACATAATTAAGTTGTTTTGGTATTGATAATCTTTCTTTATTTTTTCTTATGAAGTGATTAAAAAGAAGTTTTAAAAAAGTTCATTTATTCGTAAAGCAGTTTTTTAACAAACATGTGTTTGTCTTATTTTTTACTTATGATTGAATTTTTCGAGAATATTTAAATTTTTATTTTTTTAGATACTCATATGATTAGTTTTTATTGTAATGATTTTAGTATAATTTTTGTTTAAAAAAGTTCTAATGGCAACTGAGTGATGTTTTCCCTTTTTGAAATTAATTTTATAATCACATAACTTTGATTAATTAAAGTTTCGTGATGTGATTAATAATATTTTAGCTTAAACACCACATGATACCATTTACTGTGATAGTGAAGCAAAGAAAGTGGAATTGTAATTTTATATGTAGCCTATTTTTATTTGAATTAACACAAAACAAATAAATACAACAGATATTTTAATGCATCAAAACTTAAGCTTATATTATTCAGCAGTTCTTCTATTGCTTTTAACAGTTATGAATATTTTTATATGGAAAATTATAGAATAGATATGGAATAAGAAAGAAAAAAAAATGAAATATTTTTACAATCCAGTAATGTTTCTGTTCTTTCAATTTCACTTAATGTGCTTTTCATCACAAAAACATGGTTATTTGCTGGAATTTTTTTTTGGCCAAATCTGCTGCAATACTTATCAATAACATTTAATAAAAAAATTTTTGCCAAAAAAGATACCACTGACCAAACAAATAAAATGTCTAAGCCTTTTTTAAAGTATGTTTAAACAGATAATTACATCAATTAAGTAGATAAAAAAAGATTACATTTCTATTTCTTAGATTATTAATACTCAGTGGAAGTCTATAAAGGAATGATTTCTTTTGTTAATCTTTCAAGTTTAAGTTTAGTTTTGAATAGATTATTTTAACATTATTTAATGCTTTGATTAATTCGTTAACTACCTTTCCAAACCTTTGTGCATTGCTATCATTAAATTGAGTTTTACAAAATAATTTATTATTTTTACATTATTAATAGTTTTGATCAGTCTGGGAAATTAGACTGATTGCTTTGTCTCGTTCATTAACTATCTTTCCAATACTTTGTGCATTGTTATCATTGAATTAAATTTTGCAAATTTACTTTTATCAAATCTTTATTAATGTAGTTTTATTTGAACAGAATTGTCCTTTTAAGTACAAAAAATAAGAAAAATTTCATTTGTAGCATTAAATGAACTGAAAATATCAGTTTGATGTGCAATACAATATAATTTAAAATCAATTTAATTTGTTGTCAATATAACTAAGAAATCAATTAATATAACCATTCAAAAATACTATTTTTCTACCTGACGTTATTAATACTTTCATTAGTTACATGGAGGTTTAATTAACTAATTGTTAAAAATTTACCTTAAAATATTTTTAAATTCTCTAAATCTTGTAACTTTTTCTAAAAATATTTAAAGGTGCCAATTTTTCTTTTTGGAAATGAATTTCCATCTTTAGTGTTCATAAAATTTTAATTGAGATTTTGATCCCAATAAACATTTAAAAATTATGTCTTAAGACAAATTTTTTATTAAGCTTAAAAATTTCCTTCAATCAATCATGCAAAAGAGAATTCATTTAAAGAGAATATTTGATATCATTAGAAATTCAACCAATCTGCTGTGTGGGCTTTATTATCACTCTAACTGGATAGTACTACCCAGTTCAAACTGGGAAATTTGATTGTGTTGTCATCCATAGAAATATGAAAATTTGTTTTAATCTTGATTGCTAAGGTTCCAGGAATGTCTTCCATTATTGTGGAATTGAAAACAAAATATTGTTAGTTTTGAATTAAAAACTCTAAAATTTTGATTTTGGAATTGACAGAAGTTTATTTTTGAGGTTACCTTTAGAAATAAATGATATTAGGAATAGACACTTAAAAAATATGAATGCATATTTGTAAAATTATCTGGGCATCACTTTGGATACAAGGTTAAGTTGGAATAGCCAAGCTGTTGAAGTTATAGACATCGGGAAATCCAGAAGTAAACTTTTGAAAAGACTTGCAGGAGTGAAATGGGGAGCTTCACAAGACTTACTCTGCACCACCTATAAGTCATACATCAGACCTGCAATTGAATATGGAGCTGAGCTCCTGATTACTGCATCGGATAACATCCAAAAAAACTGGAGACTGTTCAGAATAATGTCCTTAGACTTATCACCGGTGGGGCTTCATCTACACCTATTGAGGCAATGCAAATTCAGACTGGGTTGGAACCTTTAGCAGATCGAAGACAAAGCGCTGCCCTGAAACTCTCCGAAAGGCTTCTAAGGGATGATGGGTTCTGGAAAAATTATATTCCTGTTTTCCCAAGATTGAAAACACAGAGAACTTTTTGACTTTGACCAGGGAATTGTCAGATAGGTATAAGATCCCGGATGCAGATAGAGTTCCTTTATTTAGACCCCCTATCTTTCAAAACCATATTTATAGAGCTGATTGCTGTCTAGACCTGATACTACCTGTTAGTAAGAAGGTCTCCACTGATTCTGAACTAAGGATGGCTACCCTAGCTACTATCAATGAGCATTATCCATCATCTGTTTGGTTCCATGTCTATACAGATGGTTCAGCTGTGGATGCCATTAGAAATGCTGGTGCAGGAGTATACTCTAAGAGTTTCAGGCTTTGCCAGGCTGTTGGGAAATACTATAACAGCTACAATGGTGAAGTGGCTGCTGTGCAATTAGCACTTGAAGAGATCAGAAAGGGTAATGAGAACAGACATAGTATTTTTTATAGACTCTCAGGCCACCATCAGGTCTCTCTCTTCAATTGCTCCTAGCAGTATTGGGTCTGTTTATCTCTGTCAAATGGCAATTAGTTCTCTACTGGAAGAAGGACGACAAATTGTGCTGCAATGGATACCCAGCCACTGTGGTATCGCTGGAAATGACGCAGCTGATAAATTGGCAAAGGCTGGCTCAGATCTACAACAGCCTTCTCCAGCCTTGGAGTACCATACTGTTAAAAGGCTTATTAAGTCAAACATAGCCTCCTATCGTAGAAATGTTTACAAGATGTGCATAATGGGGAAAGCATGGGCTTCCTTACTAACAAAGCCTATTCCGTGTAACCTCCACAGAGCTGTGGGAGTGGCAAATTTTCGCCTTAAAACTGGGCATGATTATCTGCAAAAACACCTTCACCGTTTGGGTTTGAAGGACTCTCCAATCTGCCCTTTTTGTGGACTAGAGGACATGACTGGTGACCACCTTTTCACTTGCCCTGGACTTTCGGACGTCGCAGTTAGAAATTCTGCGGAAGATGACTTTTCATTCACCTCAAGATTGTATTGGGCTGCCCGACAGAGACTGATGGTTGAAAAACCAAGGTCGGGCGTAGGATAAAAAAAAAAATATTTGTATAATAACTAGTGCACAAAATTGTAAATACCTGGATTATTTATTTTGTGCTCAAGAATGATAAATTATAGCAATCATTATATCAAAGTAATGTAAAGATATTGATGATCAAAAGGAAAAAAAATTATCAAGCTCAAGACACTTCTAAACTAATTTTTCATAAAGAAAAATTACAGTTAAATTTTTTTTATATTCTAAATTATAATACATATTAATTACATTTTAAAACTGACACTGCTGATTAATTTCATAATGAAACTCTTGAATGTATTTCTTAATTTTTTATGTAATTCTTTAATTTATTTGTGTCTGTGTCAGAAATATTTGTAAATTCTAATTTATAAAGTATTTTTTCAAACGCATTAAATTCTGCTATATTGTTTTTTCAAGAATATTTTTTTAAATTATACTTATTTATCTTTGTTAAATATTCACACAATTATTTAATGAATTAATCAAATCTGTTTCACTTGATAAATGAAATCTGTTTCATTTATTTTAATTCATTTTAAAAACTAATTATGTTTATAGATTAATATCCCATTACATTACTTTAAAATATATTTTAATGAAGTCTGTATGCAGAATGCTCTTTTCTTAATTAAATTTACTGTGTTTATTTCAATAGAATCCAGCTGATTTTTTTCTTAGGATTAGTTGAATGAAAGTTAATTTTTTCTTATTTTTTAAACATATAAAGATGATAGCAGTTATTGCATTCATTATTTTTGCATGTGATATGAACTGAAGACATTAGTTCCAAGTGATCAGTAAAATGTGCCAAACAAGCTTAATGTGTTGGAATGCTATTTGTGCAACATAAATTTTATTTTCTGATATAATGTGGTTGTGTACATGCAAGAAATTTGTTTTGTATATTAGATGAAGCATTTGATTCGTAATTTGTTAAGCTTTTGAAGTGAATGATTTAATGCTTATATTTTGAAACTTTTTTGAAGGTTTAAGTATTTAAATGTTTGCAGGGAATTTAAGTATCATAAGTAAAACGTTTTTTGAAAGCTTATAGAACAAATTAATTTTCATTTTGTTTTCATCATTTTGAATTATCATTTCGAATTATTTATTTTCCTTGCGGAATATATACGGTTATGCAATCATTCCAAGATATTCGTGGTATACCCGTGCTAATGATTCTGCAAATAATGATTAGGGCAATTGTTTTATGTATTTAATTAATATATTCCTCTTGCATATAATATTTTATGTTAATTATTAAGTATTTTTAATATTCCTTATATTGGTATTTATATTTATTCACTATGTGGTAATGTTGATTAGTTTAAAAATCTAGTTTTTATAAGAATGTTTGTTTATGTTTTAGATTTATTTTTACTACCCATGTTAAAAATGTGTCTAGATTAAACTACAGCAATTATTTTTAAGGTGGGTGCCACTGCCTGGTTAATTAAAATTTCAGTTTTCATTGAAATGCATGAAATTTTGATATTTAAACTTTAAAATACCATGCAATTGCAAATTTGAAGTTTGAACACAATCTGTATTCAGTATAGTGATGTAATTTAGGTTGTCAAGATAACTATGCACCCTTGGTGCAAAAATTGGAAATTACACAAAATCTACACAGTTTCATGGTCTTTTACCCACATCTTTTGGAAAAATTTGAAGGAATTATTTTGTGAAACTTCTTTTTTTTCTTTGTGTAGTATTTTCTTTCAACATATAAAAATGCTACTAATAGTATTTTCTTTAATTTCTTTTATTATTTTTATATAGTGTGAAAAATTATGCAAATTATATACATCTATGTTATTGTAATAAATTATAATTTTGTATGTATTGTACTTTTGAATAATATCTTCAATTTTTCAGGTTTTCCATGGAGATTTGAAACTTGAAAATATAATGATTACTAGTTGGAATTGGGTTTTGGTGACAGATTTTGCTAGTTTCAAGCCTACTGAATTAGATGAGGTTGTATTAATATTTAAAACAATATTTTTCCCCTTGGAACTCAATAAAATCATTTTTATTATTTTAAGAACGTTTTTAAAAATATTTGTTGGGGCTAATTCCTTTTCTTTAAGCACATTATAAGTTAAATAAATTCTATATATGTTTTATGTATGTTAATCTATAAATTTTATATAAATGTTAAGTAAGATTTTTTATTAACTTCACATTATTCAATATTGTAAATTTCTTGTAATAAAATTTATATCTTGTCCCATTTTTTAAACATTATATTTATTTCAGGAGAATCCAGCTGATTTTTCATACTTTTTTGACACTTCAAGAAGAAGAACATGCTACATAGCACCAGAGAGATTTATCAAAATTCAGAAAGAGAGTAAATCTGATAAAGATAAGTCTGATATTTCTAAACGTAAATCTGACTCCTCTAATGAGAAGTTTGACACATCTAAAGATAAATCAGAAACTTCTGAGGATAAATCAAAGGTTTCAAAGGACAGAGAAAGCTCTGAGGAAAAATCTGATGTTTCTAAAATTAAATCAGATTTTTATATAGAGGAATCAAATGTTTCTAAGGATAAATCAGATTTTCCTAAAAATAAATTAGACATTTCTAAGGTTGAATTAAATGCTCTTAAGGAGGAATCAGAGATATTAAAAAATAAATCTGATACTTCTAAGGCACCTGTCACTGGGCCTGCAACAACAACAGTGTTAAGTGAAGAAAAACTAATTATTCCTCCTTCTCCATCAGGAAAAATTGGTTATACAGATGAAATAAAAACTGGAAATCTTACTGAGGCAATGGATATATTTTCACTTGGGTAATCATTTATTTACAAAAAATGTAATCAGACATATTTAAGGATATCTTTGTTTCTTAAATTAATTTTATACTTTTTTATTGAGTTAATTATAAAAATGTTTCTGAACTACCTAAGGAAACAAGTTTGTGATTATGTGTATGTATATATGTATTGTTTTTACATTACTATTGAGTTAAGAGTCTAAGAACTTTAATATGAATTTTGAATTTCTGTAATAATAATTTTATATCCCTCTTGAATTTTATATAATTATTTAGCTGCTTTCTATATTCATTCATAAATTTACGCCTAAAAGAGGGATACAAGATTTTGTCTGTAGTTTCACTAGATTTAGCTGAGGATAATAATAGGAAAACTTTTTGTTTTTAATTTGACAAGTATAATGTTTATTAATTTAAATATTTTATCTTTCAAATATCTTATTTATAAATAAGGAAGTGTAAAAAAATGTTTTTCTAATTATTTATAGATTATATTTGGAGGTTATTAAAGTAAACAATAATCATGAGAAAATTATCTTTTAAATATTAGAAAATGTATTGAAATTTGAATGTTTTACATTTTAAATTTATGTTTTGATAATTAAATTTAGACTGCAAAAAGAAGATAGTGTTACATATTTTAAAGTGTGATTCTAATTTTTAGCTGTTCTCTTACTGAATTATATACTGAAGGTTGTGCACCATTTGATTTTTCACAATTATTATGCTACAGAATTGGAGAATATGAACCTTCAAAAGTTTTTGAAAAAATTGAAGACACTAATATAAAGGTAATTTAATTTCTTTTAAACCAATAATTTATCTGAGATGATATTCTGTGTGCACCTTTTGTCTTGTTTATTTTCTATGTGTCAGTTTTAAATTTGTTTTTAAAGTAGAATTTAAAATAGAAAATATAAGAACTGTGCATAAAAATTATTGCAGTACACAGAAATAAATTATTGAAGATCTGTGTGTTACAAATATCAAAAGTAGCAATGAGTAATTCTGAGTATGGCATTGTAATGATTTTACAAGCCTGGATAGATGACTGAATAAATGTTTTACTTTAGTATTGTGATATAACTAATATGTTGTAATGATGTATGAATATATGATTGAGTAGAGTTTAACTTGTAAAATTTTTATTAGTTTTTAAAATATTTTTAACTTACTAATTGCTTGAATTGTTTTTTTAAACTGAGTTTAAATTAAGATTTCTTATAAACATTCTATTTTAGAAACTTGTTCAAAGTATGATGCAAAAAGATCCTGATGCACGATTAAGTGCTAGTGAATACTTAGAATTGCAGTATGATAAAGCTTTTCCTGCATACTTTTATACTTTTCTAAAAGATTATGTCAAAGTATTTTCAACACAGCCTAGTTCTCCAGATGAAAAAATTTATAGGTACTTGCAATTTTTGATTAAAGTTATTTCTATATATACTTATGTTAAAAGATTTTTAATAATCTTAAAATTATTGTAACAATAGATTTGAAAAAAATCTATAGTTTATGTTTTTAAGATAGTGATAATGAGGGGAGTAATTTTATTTTAAGAAACTAATTTCATTTATTAAACATTTTCAGGCTTAAGAAAGATATCCACAATATTATAGAAGTTATTACAAGCTATGAAAAACAACTTAGTGTAAATGAATCTTCAAATAATAAAGAAAACGTTACCAGTGAAGGTTTGGTGCTTATTGTTGCTCTATTAACATCATTACTACGTGCCCTTAAACACTGTTCTGCTAAACTGAATGCCTTAGATGTCATAAACACTATAGCATGCTATTTGAGTCCTGAGGTTATTCTTGACAGACTCTTACCATATTTGGTAATTTCTTTGTTTTTCCACATTTCCATTCAATTTCTATTACTCATTTAATATCTTAAAGTTGGTAGTATTTTCTTAACTAATAGTTTTAAACTATTTAAAATTATAAAAATATTTTATCTTTCTTACAATTTCTTCTATTCTTGTCTTATGATAAATATGTTCACTATCTTTTTATGGAAAAATCAAAACAAATGAAAAACTTTTCTTTTTAGCACTGTAAATTATTGATAAATTTAATAAAAACAAAAATGTATATTTTATTAAAATCTTTTTTAAAAGCATTTAAGCTAATAAATTTTCGTAACTACTGCAATTTTTCTTATAATTTATATTAATTTACTAAAACATGAAATTTTTTATAACTTGTACTTTAGATTATATAATTGTTTGAATATTTTTAATACTTTATAAATTATTCCCTATGATTTTAAAATTTATTTATTTTTATTTCAAAATTTCTATTATTCAGTAATAATTAATACCAATATATAGACATTGCTTATTGTGACATTTGCAAAAGTATTCTTTATCTATATTTATAAAAAAATATTTGTGGAATTCCATTTCAAATTTACTTTTAACTTAACCAATTTTGTTTTCAATAAAATATTCAGGTATTTAACCAAGATTTTTTTTATTTATTTACAACAAAAAGAGCATTTTCCTGAATTAAGTCTAAAATAATATCATTTTCTTAATTATTTTATATAATTATTAAACAATTGCTTGATTATAAAGACAATTTAATAATTCTATTGCATACTCAACTGCAAATTTAGTGATATTTGTTATATGTGTGTGTTTTAATACATTTATTTTTATATATATTAAATTTATTATGCTCAGGTTGCACAAAAATTAGGTTTGTAAAATTAAAATAGGATCTATAAATATTTAGATAATATTATTAATTATATTATCTGGATTATAATATTGTATGGATTTATAAATTTATGCATACTTTATTAATTGAAAAAAAAATTTATGATGTGTTTTGATAGTATTACAAATAGTACACTCAAAGGACAATTTTAAATATTACTTTTTTTATTATTATTTAAAAAAATTTTAATGTTTTACATGTGAGTACTTATATTTTATTAATATATTTTACTTATTTCTAAATGTTTTATCTAGGCGATTGATGTATAAAATATAATCTAACTGCAGTGACATTGATATGAATCAAATAGCAGAATGTCATCAAAATATTGTATTTTGGAAATATTCTGTTAACAAGCTTTAGCAAATATATAATTAGTATATTTATTAAGGTATCTCATTTGAAACAACCAACTTTTATTTTTTCTTCTTTCAATAAGAGTTTTTACTTATTTTCATCATTTAAAAGAGAAATTGTTTGTTTACCCTTAAAATCTTGTATGACATCCTTATTATTTCAAGATTTAAAATTTTTTAAATGTATTGTTGGAAATTATTGAATATAAAATATTTTGTTGTCGATTCAAAATTTTTGTATAATTAATTTAATTTGTAATTTGTTGTGTAAATTGTTATATCCATTTGAAAATAAGAATCTATTGTAAGTATTTTTGCTATCATGTCATGGTAACAATTTTTGGGGAATTTGTAAGGTATTTTGTTGCTGTAATATATATAAGGTATTATTTTAAAAATAAAACCTTCCTATTTTATTTTTAAGAATATGATTGTAGCTCTAGATATTCATTAAAATTAACTTAAATAAATAAAATAATTCTCTCTAATAACTACTTTATACATGAAACTTTGAAAATTAAAAAAAATAAATGTTTTGATCAGTTCTATGTATCTTTAGATAGAGCAGTGACAATGAGTTTAAGATAGTTAATACTAAATTGTTAATATATTAAGTTTATCCTCTGAGCATTAAAGAAAATTTCAAGATTTCAGTTTTATAATTTGTTTTAATATATAAAGTTAAGCTTAATTATCTTTAATTTTTTATAACAAATTTCTGAAATTATTCTATGCTTATAAAACATTTAGTTTAATTAGAGATTAAAATTTGCATTATCCATGAGTTATACATGTCTTACTTAAGTATTAAAAAAAAGCTTTAGAATTATAATAACATGATGTATCAATCATATCATCCACTTTTATGGTTTCATGAAATAAAAATATCACCTTGTTATGTCTGTAAAATATTTTATTTTGCTTATTTGTAATTGTTTCATTAATTTATATATATATATATATATATTTGTGTTAAAATTCAAACTTTCTATTTTTAGTATTAACTTACTATAGATTCTATTTATATTTCTAGGTTTTCTTAGCAAAAGACAAATATCCAAAAGTGAGAGTTGCAGTTATACAGACCATTACTGATTGTTTAGCTCTAATTAAAAGTATTCCTCGAAGGTATATTAATATTTGTTCTAAAGGTCTGAAATATTTCTATTTTAGTTTATATTTTAATTTTGTGATTTTTATTTAAACACTATACCTTTATTTTAGTGACAGTAACATTTTTCCGGAATATATTCTTCCTAATCTGGTAAGCTTTTATTTTTAAACTTTGATTGTAATTTTTATATTTTATTAAACTTTAATTTTTTTGTTTAAGTGTAATATGTATGAAATTGTTTTATAAACTTTGAAATGAACTCTTTAAAATATTTTAAATGCATCATTGGTACAGACTCAACCTTTTCTAAAATTGTTCATATTTAATAAATATATGTATATAACAGTAAACATTAATAATGCTGAATTTGTTTTTTAAAAAAATATTATAATTTCTTTAAAAAAAATTTCTAATTATATATTACATATTGTTTTCAAATCTTAAGTAAAGTGACTTATTAATCTATACTTTAAGAAGTTTGTGTATCATTTTATTTAACTTTGATTATTTTCTGTTATAATTTATATTATCATTAATATTATACTTGCTTATGTGTAAATTGCTTGTAATTATGCACATTTAAAATATAATTATTTGATATCAGTTACATAGGATTGAAAGATTCTTTGAGTTGAATATGATTTCTTAAACTTAATTTTGACCAGAAAATCATTTTTTGACTATCTTTGAAAAATATGTTACTATACATTTTCCATATCATTATATTAAATTTTAATCTAAATTACATTTTACTAATCTTTTTCTACTTTTCCAATTTTTTAAAGGTATTGTTGTGTCTATATTAGCTTTTTTAGTTAATAGAGTGTAACTACAACAAAATTATAATTTTTTGCATTATCTTAAATCTACAATTTGAAATATGTATGCTTCATACCTTAATCACTCAAACTTTTATAGATTACTAACATCTGTAAAAAGTTATATATAAATGTGTATAATATTTACTAATTTTTATTTCGTTCTTTGTTCTTTGGTTATAATTTTTTTATCTTTGTCTCATATATAAATATTTTGAAGTTGTATATTTTACTTATTTTTATATTCCAAGTTTGGTTAACTATAAAGTTGTTAAGAGAATGAATTATAAATTTCAATGTTTTTTTTTTTTTATAAATTTGCAGTTTTTTTTAATATAATCAGATGTGGTAAAAAATTTACTCTTTTTGTTAATATTTTCTACTGAAATGAAGTTTAAAAATTTTTTAGAAGGAGTAAAAGTAATAAATTTTTAAAATCTACATAATTTCATAAAAATAATTTTGTGGAATTATAGAAATGCAAATAAAAATTTTTATTTTCAGAATATAAAAATGTTTGATGAAGTTGTAGGAATTTTACTACTGATTTTCTTTTTTTTTTTTACATAGTAACCAGATCAAAAATTACTTTTAAGGCTCTTCCAGACCAAGGTGAGAACTTCCATTTTTTTTCGCCCCATCTGGCGTTAGTTCTCAAAGCTTGTAGAGAGGTGTATCCAAAACAATATTATTGGTTGAAATTGCTTGTCAGTTAATCCTTCAAAATTAGCAAGTCTGCCGGATTTGGTGTGTTATATCGTAAAAATTAAAGTTCTAACGCCATAAAAACAGCCAAAAAGAGAGTTTTAAATTTGCTCCTAACAGCTGTTTACATCAAATTACTCACAGGGGTCTTAGGATAGGGGTGAGGGAAAATGGGTCAGGGCAACTGCTCAACGAACTGACACCGTAATTACCCTTTGCATTCTTAGGGACAATTAGCTGTCGGTGATTCTAAAGAAAAGATTATTTTATTTACATTTTAGAATTTGGCTTTTATTATTTGCACTAAAAAAATATGAAGACAAATTGCAAATGTTGAGTGATTTTACAGTTACTAATTAAACGGTCAAAAATGATTATCAGAATTCAATGCAATATCTAAAATATATGAATGATTAAAAATATATTTATAAGTGCTTTGGTTCAATTTGATTTTATGATACTTGATCCATTGACTTATGATTGATTTTTTGAATCTGAATGCAACAAATAATTAAAAACTATTATTTTCATAAATAACTTAATATAAAAATATTTATTTTTTTTCAAGTTTTTTTAAAACTAACATATATATATATATATATATATATATATATATATATATATATATATATATATATATATATATATAATCGTAATTTTCATAAAAATATTTTAACTGTAATTATATATATAATAATCATTACATCCATTTTTATATAATTAGAATTACTTAGAACTTACTTAGAAGAGAAAGATTCATCTCTTATCCTTCTTTCATCTCAGTCCCTACATTCTAACTTTATTCCTCTATATCAGTAAAATTAACTAAGTTATAATTAAAAGTACACATATTTATTAAAAAGTTAATGTTCTGGTGTAAAATGTGTTGTGAAATACATTTTAATTCTGAAGACTTTAAAATTCTTCAGTAATTTTATTAGATTTTTTCCCTCTGCCTTGATAAAAACAAAATCAGATTAGCACTAAATATGCATTATTAAAACACACAGGTAAACTAGATTAAAATAAGTGTAGTAAAATTGTGAGAAATATGAATTAGGTTTATTTGTCAACAAATAATCTAATGCAAATGCAACTTATAGCGTACGAGAAAAATATAATTTCATTGTAATATGAGAAAAATATAATACAATTTCATGTGCATATGGCAAATGGTAATTAAAATAAATTTGTTATAATAAAGTACTGAAATGCTTAAGCAATTCACATTTCGTGAAGAATCACACACACAAACTATGTACAAACACACACATACATTATAATTAAACTTTTAATTTTTTGGATTTTAACAATTTTTCAGCTTTTTTTATTATTTTTTATTTAATTTTTTTTGCTTCTTTGTTATATAATTTGGATTTTTATGTCCATTGATCTATGATAACGTGCATCGATTTAATCTGGCAAAAAACAGTCAAAATAAAAATCATTTAATTAAGTTTTCATTTGTGTCTCCCAAAATATATCATCTCTAAAAATTTGTTCAGTTTTAATTCCTTTTGGGGACCAAATGGCAAACCAACAAAAGTTTCGTTCACTAATATATCATTGTCCTTGGATTTGATAATAAAATTTATGATTTTTATTTATACCCTTAATTCTTTTATTTTTCTGTCTTTTTGCCAGAAATTGAATGCAGGTTTCTTTATAAATTCATTAGGATGGATATCGTGACATGTATATAGGCATTTGATTTCAAAAATACCCATTTTGCCAATTATTCCTTCTGGCGTGGCATCTAAATGAGGCAAATTTTTATCAAGGAATATCCCACATGGCTCTATTTTAAGTCCTATTTCTTTTTCTAGTTCGAGAATGGCAGTTTTTTCATGAATAATCCTGTACAAAATTGCTTCATTTACGTTAGAGTATAAAATTGTTTTTACTAAATTTTGGCATCCTGTATAGGGTAACTTCCGACATACAGCACCAAAATTTGACGCTGTCTCCTTTCTCCAAACAGCATTCTCTTTATTTGAAGTATATAGTAGTACTAAATCTTCTCTTTCTTTCAAAATAAAAGCTTGACTCGTCAATAATTTTGATTTTTTCCTTGTATTCATTACATAATAAATCTGGCTTTTCAGCAGACGGCCATAATTTTTGTCGGGACTTTGAGAAATCTTTGCTAAAATCCTAGGCTTTCGCTTATTTTTGCTTTATTTACTTTATTTATTCTTTTATTTTAAAACTGCTTGCAGTATTTCCCTGGGCTATTTTTGTTAAGCGCTTTGTGCATTTCAACATATTTTTTTTAGTATTGTGGGAAAGAACTGAAGCATAGCATCTTGTTTGTTAGGAATTCCTTTGACAATTACTATTGTTTGATCAAAGAGTAGCAGTTAGTTATGGCTAAGAATTATATTTTCTAAAATTTAATTTGGTTAAATTTTTTCATTGCCCTACCATTTAACTTTTTATGATTTGGAAATTAATACTTTTTATAATATTTAAAGATATGTGTTTACTAATAATTATTAAAAAGTCGCAAGTTGGTGATTTCATAGGAAAGAGTGCTCAAAATAAACATGCAAATAATTCTTGTGGAACAGGTAAAAAAACTCAACACCACATATTTTCTTCAATACACTAAAACAGATTTCTTAAATTATAAAGTTAATGCTACAATACTGCATTAGTGGTTTCAGTTAAATTTCTGATTTTCTCTCTGTTGGCCAATTATTCGTTATATAAAACCATGCAATAAAGTCAATTTCTCTATTCCTTATAAAAATTTAAATGTACTTAGACATACAATTTATTTTATAATGATTTTAAACTCTCATTAATTTTTTTCAAGTCAAAGGAAAATGTATGAAAACTTTATTAATTGCATAAAGTAATTTATTTAAGAAAAAATAAGTTTAAACATATTACTTTAAAAATAAAATTGTCAATTTGTTAGCATTCTCTTTTAAATGCAATCAAAGATTTTAATTATTCTGGTACAGAATTAATTTTAATAAAAATAATATTCACATTAAATAAATTAGAGTATTAATATTTGAGAAAAATATTCTCCCAATAAAATGTATAATCTAGCCAGATTAAGAATTTAATATTAAAAAAAATAAAATACAAAATGGAAAAATATTTACTCTACATTAATAAAAATATGTTACAGTGATATTAGTGGCTATATAAAGATCTTTCATAAATTTGTTTTGTTTTATCATATGATATACCCATCAGATTTCGATGTACTTATTAATTTTTAAACTTTTAACCTTTATATTTAAAAACTCCTTAAATTTTTTAATATGCGTCAAAAATGTTTTGAAAATTTTAAACTCAATTTTGAATTTGGTTAAAATAAAGCTTTTATGTACTTTAGGAGATATTTTAAAAGAGCAAATTCACAAAGAAATAATAAACATATGTGGGGTTACTCACCCGATATAGGTTGTGGACAACCACTTTTTAAATAAATCATGAAAATAACAATACTCTGAAGTGATCTGTGGAAAGTTGGGGATATATGTTCCATCACAAATTAGAAGCATCTGTACCCATGACAAGTACAAGGGGGGAAAGGACTTGCTTTGCAGTGAAATCATAAACGAATATAATTTCTTTCTCTACCTCAGAGAAATCAATTTAATTTAACCCAGTAAGGTAATATAAAACACAAATCTCACACATATTTATTAATAATTTATTTCAATAATTAACAGTTTTATTAATAAGTATTGTAATGTGTTGTAATGTATTGTTATTATTCGTTTTGTTATTAAAGTGCTTTTATGTTTTTCCGATGATTTTTTACTACAAACCTAATTTTTTTCAACTATATATATAATTTTTCAAACATAAAATATGTTTAATTTCTTATCAGACGCAATATTTTAATATGATATATCGTATGCTTATTAATCATACCTTATAGTGTGTAGTATTTTTTGTTTTCTTCCATGAAATAAGTTGAAAGTAAAATTAAATGCCTAAATATTTGTAGAGGTAAAAACAAATTAATTTTATAAAATGATTCAAAATCAAATTAAAATATTTGTCTCAATATTATTATGATAAACATGTTATCATTCTTACTATTAGATATTTTATAATGAAATATATATATTGTAAAATGCATTTTTTATATAAAGTTTCTCAAATCTTTGGTACATAGGTAGTCTTCTTTCAAAATTGTAGTATATAATATAATTGAATAAGGTAACACAAAACTGTTTATAATATTTCATTTTTAAAATTTATTTAAATGTAAATAAACAAAATTGATTTAAAAGTGCATATCATAGCTACTTTTCCAACACTAACTAACAAGAATCTAACATGCATTATTTACAGATGTCTTTTCTATTTCGTGAGTGAGAAAACTAATTCTTCTTGCTCAGTTTGGAAGTGTTTCCCAACCACATCGTAAAACAGTGGGAATCATATGGGGAGCAGTTTTTCCCAGAAACTTCCCCTTCGTTAGGTTACCATAGTGAAGTCGAAAATCAGCCAAGTTTGGCGTTAAATTTTTCAGCTTCATACGTGGCATTGTGTGCAAAGATGGATTTTCAGAAATAAGAATGAGTTTGATTTCTAATCAAAATTCATATCGAAATATTGAAGCAATCAAAAATATTTTTAGCTTAAAATAAATAAAAATGTTCATTTTGTAATTGTTTGCAGAAAAAAAGGAAATATCTTTAAACCAAATTTTGTACAAACTCAATGAAATTAGAATTTGGTTGAAATTTACTCGGATGGATATATTTTGACATTTTAAAAATATTTGCAAAAATTTTAAACGTTAAAAATTGGCATCGAGGTGACAGTAGTTCTGTTTTTTTGTAATTTGCAAAAGACTGAAAGTTTCTATCATGAAAATAGCACTTGTAACACATTAAAATATTATCCATAGGATTAACATAGGATTCAATTTTCCCCAACGGAGATCTAGCAGGGCCTTAAGAATTGTGAATATTAATTTCAAATAATTTTTAATTGATTCATTTTCAAGTATTAGATTTAGTGTTATACGTGATAGGTATTGTGCAGTATTGCTATAAAAATCTTGTTGTTTCTTGATAATACTTTCAAACAGCTAAACAATACTTATTATTTTTTAATTATATTAAATATATCTAATACAAATCTTTATAATAAAAATAATTTTTTCATAAAAAAGAATAAATATTTAAGAAGCAAATATATTTGTTTGTATTCTGACATTTTTGTATTCATATAATTAACAATAAATTTAAATTTTCACTACCATTTAGGCTCACATTGCTCATGATCAAGCAGTCATTGTACGAATGGCTTATGCAGAAAATATAGCATCTTTAGCTGAAACAGCATTGAGGTTAGAGCTTAAAGTTGTATTAATATTTAATGAAAAATGTTATTTAATTATGTTTTGAATTTGCATCACTTTTTAGCATTTTCCTTCATGAATAAGATATAATAATTTTTAAATATTTCCTTCTTACTCATTATAACTTTTTATAACATCATGTGTTAAATCTGTCAAATCAAGATTAGAAGTATAAAACAATATACTAAAATGGGGATTTTAAAATTTGTTGCACATTGACAATCCTAATAACTTTTGCCACCAAAATCTTATTTATTTGTCTAAATAATGTATGAAATAACTATTTGCTGTGGTGCAAATTTTATGAATAGATTCAATTTTCCACTAACTGTCCTTTCTAAAAATATCTAACCTGCTAAAGAAATACAAAAAGATTTGATTATTGGAGTTCACCTTGCTGAAAAGTTTATTATTAAAACAGTTAAATTTGTATTCAGGACTGCAGTGTTAAGTATAGTGACTGTCTGCATAAACCTGGGAAAGATATCCTGTACAAAAGAACTGTAGATGGAAGTCAAAGCTTACTGATAAAGATAAAGGAATACTGAAGAGATTATAAGCTAAGAAACATTAGGCTACCCTGCTGCTGGTAATCTGTGAAGGGAATACTCAGCTTCAGATTTCTAAATCCATCTACCTATAGAACAGGGGTTCTCTACTGCTGTCATTCATAATAGAGTGACTATCATAAAACTTAGTCACCATGCTAGGCTTTGAGAAAAGGAAAATAAGGCTGATAAACCTCAGAACTGAGCATAACAGCTATAAGGAATTGATGTGTTTTGATGAATCATTATTTATCTTTGTTTACTCTTCTGTGTGGACTTCTGTTAATATGTAGCAAACTTTTTCAGAGACTTTTATTGTTAATTGTCTTGCGTCCTTTCTACTGTGAACCATGCAGTAGAACTACATGTTTGTATTATAACATTCAATAATTGTGGGAGATGTACAGTACAGTGTCTTGGTATGGCTTGTAGTACCAAATATTAACTAGTCCTGCAAAGAAAGTCACAAATGATCATTACCATAATATTTTCTAACATCTTTTCCGTAGAGAGGCTGCAGTGCCCTGGTTGGTTAGGGTGTTGTTCTTATTATTGGGAGATAGTGAGTTCAGATCCAGACTTAACTGAAGATCCATCGTGTTTGCTAAAGGCGGCTAGGACATGTTAAAACTAGGTGTGTTTGCAATGCCCTCCAAGTGAAATGATACCTGTGGGAGTGGCAAGCCATATGTAAGATGTCTATTTGGTCCTTGCTTCAAAATCTCCCAAGATTCCACTTGGCTGTTTTCATCTACCTGGTAGATCTGAACTCAGGGCTAGGTGCAGGGAAGCATACTGGTACAACAACATCTTTTCCATCGACATATTTCTATTGATACTAAAATCTACAGATTCCATTTTCTGAAGAATGTTCTGTATTCCAAGATGATAACTTAAATTTTTTTATGCCTTATTTATTACAAATCTAAATACTAGATAATAGTAATACAAGGAAATATCTTATTTGATATCTTTAATACCTCAATATTCTAGATAGATCTCAATGTTATACAGCCATTGTTAGTTTATTTAAATAATGGACACTGTGTCTGATTTCTATATTTTTCCATATTATTTGAACTTGAGAAAATTTTGTATGAAAAATGACAGCAAATTCCCTTGAAATTGTTAATACTTTGTGCATAACTTTAATTTTTCAGTTCCATATTAGATGCTAATCTTTATTCTAACTGAAGATATCCAAACAGTTAATTAAAAATATGTGTTCTTTCATAGTTACTTTTATTTTGCATTTACTTGTACATTAAATATTATTAAAATTCAATGTATTAAAACATTACCAGTAGTTAATTAAATGTACTTATGATACAAAATATGTTCTGATTCTTTAAATATTTTATATATTACTTTTACTGATATTGTCATTGTGAGAAGACTTTTTAGCATGAAAAATGGAACTTTTAAGTTTAGATTTCAGATTTCATTACTAATTTTCTTTCACCTTTATTTATTGAGCATTTATTCTCAGTTGTTAATTAATTTTTTATCTGTAGTTAATTAAATATACTATTGATATAGAATATTTTCTGATTCTATGGATATTTTATCTATATCACTCTTACTGGTTGTCATTGTGTTGAGACTTTTTAGCCAAAAATAAATGAGTTGAACTTTTAAGTTTAGATTTCATTACTAATATTCTTTAACATTTATTTATTGAACATTTTTTTTTTTAGATTCCTTGAGATGACTCATTCTGATATGGAACCTGATCCCGATAGTACTTTCTTAAGTGAAGAAGAAAGAAATCATCACAATAAAGTATGTTTTATATAATGCTGCAATGAAAATTACAGTGAAATTTTCTTTTAATATAATTCCATATTATTTTATGTTCTAAGTTTACTTAAAAATTTTTTTTATTGTTCTTAATTTGATTTAACCATTCCGATGCATTTAGTTTAGTATTTATTGGATCTCAAGATTTATTTAACATCTAAACCCTAATTTAGTAAACAATTTCCAGTAAATCACAATACTTAAGAGGTTGTTACATACACTGCCTGACATTGTAAATGCAACATCAAGAATGAGTTTCCAAAAAGTGACTAAACTCGGCAAACAGAGACAGAAATGAACAATAAAATATCTGTATTTTAAAATGATGCACTTAATACAGAATAAGAACAGTTGAATCAGTAGGTTTTAGGTCCACTGTGGATGGCAATACAAGAAGTAACATGCCTAGGTAAAGGTCAGTGAGAGCACGGAATGCCTGAGGGATGGCTCTCCATTCCCTGTCAACCATTTGCCAAAGTGCGTCCTCTGAAGGAGGCTGTGGCAGGGTCTGTAAAAATCGTGCAATCATATCCCAAATGAATTAGATTTTTGAGAGATCTGTGGAGCATGGTGGGCAGGGAAGCAGCTTTACAGCTTGCAGGGCGTGTTAGCTGATGCTAACAATGTGCTGTCAGAGGTTATCCTGCTAATAAAGGGCATTGGGCTCTCCCTGAAGGTAGCGGAGTGTCACTGGTCACAGCGCATCATCCATGTAACATTGGGCTGTCATAGTGCTGTGAACACAAATTATTGGCACTCCTAACCATTAAGCAGGGTTGTCGCAAAGTGAGACGTTCCACAGTTGCTACAGGGCTGGACCTGTTTCTACGTTGATGTCACACTCATACACTGTTGCTATCACTGAAGAAATGGAGGTGTGACTCATATGAGAAGACAATCCTGCTTTTATCTGGCACCTTTCCAAACATTGTCATCTATGCTATGGGATCAATGGCAATCTTTTGAATGAATGCCTTGAGTGTGTGTCTCTAACAACCATTCAACAGCAAATAGTTTTGATCGATATGGGAGCATCCAGGGTGTCTTGCACAGATGGCAGAATTTCGATAGAGGGACTTTGCATGTCTGCCACCGCCTCATGTCGATCCACATGTGCTGACATAACTCCTGCTGCACTCACAAACATTCCGCAGTTCCTTGCTCAAACCATCTTCAGCACAGCCAACACACTGTAAACTTATCCAAGTGTCTGTCAGCTGTGATTTGCCATAAGGACTAAACTGCCCTTCTCAGTCTTATCACCATGCCTCTCATAAATTAGTCTGTTTTTTAGGACTGACTCCATCAACAGTGGCATGGCATTCTCCACAATTAAAGGCGCATTTTATGGCAAGAACAAACTTTCAATGATTATTTATAAAAAATTTGTGTGTTCTTCTCTAGTTGTTTCTTAAATGTAATTAGTAATTGCCAAAAGGATTATATTTCTGATATTTCCTTTAAGGAACAAACTTTTATTAGATATGTAAATTTTGAAGATAAAGTTTAACTATAAATAAAGTGTATATGCCAATTATTGAAGTAACTTATGAGAATAAAGGACTATCAAAAATTCTAGTAAAAAGATTGAGTGAGTCTGGTTTAGATATTAGCAATAGTGGAGAAGAAGAAAAGACATTAGTAAAAGCATAATTAAGAATAATTTCTATGAACTTTTATGCATGTTATGTACTTTGCCTATCACATTATTTAATAATTTGTGATGCTGCTTCCACCAGTTTACATTGCTTATTTTCTGCATCTATAAAAGGTATAAAACATTTTGCAAAAGCTAAATATAACTCTTAAACCATAACAGCAAATGACTCTGTCAAATTAAATTATATAAAAATAGTACACATAGTTTGAACCAACTTGTGATAATGTAAAAGAAAATTTCTCATTGGTTGAAAGAAAATTTAGATGTTATTTTTAACATTGTAATTGATGCTTTTTTAATTAAAATTATAAATAATATATAGTATTTTAAAATATACTATATATTATTTATAATTTTAATGATTGGAGCAGAAATCTTAAAAATATATTAATTAAAAAAATGCACAAAATTTTTTTGGAAATTTTAGAACAAAGATATCGATGAATACTTTATTGAAGAAATTGTCTCGCTAAGGATTTTATGTTGGATGAAAGAAATGTAAATAATGCTCAAGGCAATTTACTAGAAAGTATTGAGCATTCTTTCAGCAAATTAAAATTTATTAAGAGAGATTTTTTGGATCAACATATATACAGGATGCTTAAATATATTTGGTATATTAAATATCAAAATAGAAATTTCAAAAAATGTAATTTTCTTGAAGTAATTAAGGGATTAGCAGAAGTAAATCACTTGTTAAATAAAATGCATTATTAATAAATGCTGGCTTATATAATCTTTCTACTTCACAAAAAATGTATTGCCACAGATGGCCTTTTGCAATCAGTGCCTTTTATAGAAAAGATGGGCTCTGTATGTATATGTGTGTGTGTGTATGTGTGATGTGTGTGTATATATATATATATATATATATATATATTAATGAACATAGTATATTTAAAACCCAATAACTTGAGTATTAACTATTGAGTATTAACTAACATCTTCAAATAATTTATAAGGTTGATTACAAAAATAATTGATTGTCTGCTGACATTAACTGACATCTGCACAAATTTCAGCAAACATTGCTTGTATTAAAATAAGTGGTATATTACATACTAGTTGATTATGTACCTGAATCTGAAAATTATTAAACATACTGCTGTAGTTTTGAAACACAAATGTCATAATGTCATCTCCTGCTTAAACTTTTCATTTTTTTAAACTAACATTGTGAATTAAATACGACTTCTTTTAACAGGTTTCATATGATCATGAATTACAAGCTCTACAAGAACTTGTACAACAAAGTGTGACAACACTACTTAGTGATCCTGTAAATGCAGTCAAACAAACTTTATTAGAAAGGGGAATACGACGACTTTGTGTATTTTTTGGAAGGCGTAAAGGTTAAATGTCTTTCATTTATTTATTAGTATATGTTTTATTTATCATAGATAGTTTAAACATGACTGATAGTGTAATTTGAACTTATCTTAGTGTTAATGCTTATTAAATTTAAAGTAATATAAATGCAAATTTCATCCATATTGAAGAAAATGTAACAAAATGAACATTCATATTTATTTTTCCCTTTGCACATTTGTGTTACAAAGTGTATTGTACTTTTTTGAAGTTTTGGATAAATTAATTTGCTAGTTTTTGTTTAGTCAGTGTATAGAATACAAATATACTTTTTTATTAGTAAATAAGAATGGATTCAATTATTGAAAATATTTTGTTCTCTTACATCTTTCTTACCTGTGTACAAAGAAATCCTTATTTTCCTGTCATTGAAGTGATAGTCCAGATATTGCATTCACTAAGCATTCCTGACTATTATTTACTAGTTACATTCATCTTAACCTAATGACTACTACCACATTGAGAAACATTATATTAGTTCGTTAAATATATCAGCTGATCAAAGGAAAATATTAACTTATCAAGCAAATTTTTGTACTAATTTGATATTGATGGCACTTGAACAATATTATAATTATCAAGATTATATTCAAGGCAGTTTTGTCTTCATAGTTATCTCAATTACTGTTTTTCATGTAATTTTTATCAAGAAAGCAAAAAAAAATTTTGATCAAGAGTATACTATTTCATCCATGTTTTTTAAATTCATAATTGAATCTGAACATGTATAACATTAGAAATGTTTTACACTAATTAATTAAAAATAATGATTAAAAAAATTCTTTCAATATTTGAAATAATGATTTTTTTCATTGGAATAAAATTTTATGATGTGTATTCCTTTGTATAGGAAATGATGTTCTGCTCTCCCATATGATTACTTACCTGAATGATAAGGTAAGTTCTTGTTTCTGAATTCCTAAATAATATTAACAGCATTTTAAATTTTTTGTATATTTTATTACAGTATGTTGTGCTTACTAACTTTAAGTTTTATTTTCATCAGATTGTGAGATGTACTAAACACCTTGCTGTAATGATATTTACAAATGCAATACATAGAACATTGTGCATTTTAAATCATTTATTAATATTGTTTCATTAAATTTGTAGAAAGACAGGCATTTAAGGGGTGCATTTTTTGATGCAATTGTTGGAGTAGCTACATATGTAGGGTGGCAATGTTGTCCTATCTTGAAACCTTTGCTCCAACAAGTAATTGTTCTATATTATTTTAATTTAGGATTCTTTTTGTTTCTTTTCTTTATTTTTTGTGTTATTTTTGCTGTTTTATTAAGTAAGGTTGTTTGATTATGTTTAGGGCTTGACTGATACTGAGGAATTTGTTATCAGTAAAACTCTTTGTGCATTGTCTAACTTGACAACATTGGGACTTCTTCAGAAACAGATGCTGTATGATTTAGTAACTGAAGCAATTCCTTTATTAATTCATCCAGTAAGTGTTTTCTCAAAAATATTGGTATATTTTTTTACACTTGATTTTGATTTTATAATGACTTATTATAATTCTCTTAGTTTTATGAAATCAATTATTAAATTTATTCATTCATTAAGAATAAGTTTTATTGGTGTAATCGTACATAAACTCCAATCAAACCTTTAAAATAGAAAGGTAAGTTAATTTATTTTTAATCCATTTTCCTAATTTTAAGGAGTTTATTTTCTTTTAATGTGTAAATGAAAATAAATTATTTTAATTTATTAAAAGTTAAATTTTAAACTGAGTTTTAGTTAAACTGAGAAACTATTAATTGCTCAAATATTAATAATTATTCAATTAAAAATTATTTAAATTTTTTCTTGTTTGTCAATTATTCTAATTGTTTGAATAAAACTTTTTAAGTAAAAAAGTTCATAGTATAGCAACTAATTTTATTGCAAAAATATTTAAATGGTAACCAAAATATTTTATCATTCATCTATATCAAAAAGGTGATAAATGTATTGTCATTTCAACTCTTCATTCAAAAATTTATTTCTTTGAAAAATATGATGATACAATTAGATAATTTTTTAAAATTGTATATGCTTATATCAATGTATTATTGGTATTATAAGGAAATTTTATCAATTTCCTTTGCTTATTACTTTTTTTTTTCTATTTTTAGATAACTTAGGAATTTTCATATATGTTTTAGTGTTCATTAGTATTTGAAATTTTATTTAAAACAAACAAATGACTGTTCAAATCTTTTTTGTAATGTTAATTGAATAATTGAAACTTTTATTAAATATATATATTTGTATATATTAGTTGAGAGTAGTCTTTAAAACAAATTTACTCAAAAGATACTTTTGTCTTATTCATTAGAGTTTGCCTTCAAAATCTTCAATATTTCTGTATTATTTTATATGGTTGGATATACACTTAAATAATGAAAATTCTTTTAATTTTAGAAATTAAACTTGTATTTATATTTTGATATATAAAATTTTTGTAATTAGTTTGTTTTCAAATTATATTATATCTCAATGGAGATGTATAATATTCACAAATTAAGCATTTGTTTATTTAACCTTTTAACTGTCATGCTCGATATAATCTTGAGCACAGCACTGGTATTTGAAAATGTCACGACCTAGTATTACTCTGGGTAATTGTTTTTAAGTGCATCTTACTGTTTTACCCGAATATGTATCGGGAGACGTTTATTTTGGCTTCATCTCTTTGTAAAACTCGACTGTATCTAGGGAAAAGTTAATGTGTGCTCAGTTCAATAAATGGCAGCACTTTACTGAAGATTTCAAAGGTTAGATGTTAGAAGTTCTTTTGTTCAAAGTGACAATTTGTGTACCCGAATCATCAAAATAACTTGACAGTTAAAGGCTTAATAACGTTTTGAACATTCATACTAGTTCGATGATCCACACTATGGTCAATAGAAATATACTGAGGTAATGAATAAAACAGGGAAAGGTTTACCACCATGTGCACTGGGTGACAAGGCTGTGTAATAAAAGTTTATTATATTTATTGGAACAACTTCAGATGATTTAGCTGAATAATATCTTTTATTGATTACCACACATTTCTCGACTATTTACAAATTAATTATTTTGTATTCACTATTTTATAAAAAGTTAAAACACACAGTAAAATATCTCAAACAAAAGAGGCCACACTAATTCGCTCCCGAGCGATAGTTCTTTCTTTCTCTCTGCTTGCCACCTGTGTTCTTTGAAACTCGAGGGACAAAATGTGTATTTACTCCCGTGTCTTCTAACCACCAGAAACACCAGTTACCGTTTTCAAGGGCATAGGGCATCAAAGCGTTTTCTGTGCATGATGCTACGATATATTTTATGGTATTTTTGAAGATTATGTTCATTTTGCAGTTAAAGTTTCTAAATATATGTTTTATAATTTTATAAAAAAATATTAGAAATTTATTATTGGCTTATTTGAATTGTATCATTGCAATTTCTTATCTATTTTTACATTGCAGTGAACTACAAAAGAGGTAAACTTTTATGCATTTTTTAATATGCACTTTCATTTATTAAAATTTTATCTCATTTAAAAATAGTTTTTTGTAGCAATGCAGTTAGAGTGTAACATTCATTTATGAAAAGTTACATATTACTGGTTTATGTGAGCATAATCGTTTTCTCACACTTATATTTCCATAACTGATCTTATTAACTATAAGAATTATTTGAAGGTGTTGAGAAAAAGTTCTACTTATTAAAATGTGAAATTGCCAACTTGATAGTTGAATGGTAACAGCTCTAACCTTCAGTTCAAAAAGGCTTATGGGTTCTATACTATTCTTTTTTTAATTTCTTGCATCATGTTTACAAAATTGCATTATTCCATGTAAACATTTTGTGTGAGTGTATTAGTGTGAGAACTTTTGTGTGATCAAAACAGTGTTTTCAGTGGCAACTCAATATTTATTTGATATATATATAGTGATATATTGCCACTTATCATCTTACTATTTAAGTTTCAAACTTTTGCATGGAATTTTCTCTTATGCAATATTTTTTCTTATTCGTATTTTGTAAATATATTAAATAGATAGGTATGCAATTTTTTTAAAATATTTATTAATCATAAATACTTAGAAACAATGATAACACATTAGTTGCAGACTTTTATTTTTTATATAATGTATGTAAATTCAAAAATATCTCTAAAAACATTTATTGTAATTGCTATAAATATATTTTGAAGTTGAATAAAATATTATTTTTATATTAAATGAAAAATTAACTGTTTTAAAAATTTCTATTTGTATTAGTCATTTTGTATTTTATTAAAAATCTTTTGAAATATTGTAGCATTGCAATAGAAATGTCATTTACACTAAAGGAGCAGCAAGATCTTTAAGAAATTTTTTTCAATATTTGAGAAATGTTTCAAAGAATATATTGAAGTATATAAAGCTAAATCCTTTAATTGATATAAATTAATTTAGTTACCTATAAATAATGTTTGTTATTGTATCGATAAGTCATTAAGAATCATTGGTTTTATAAAAACTTAACCATAATAACTTTGAATGATATTTTTTGCTAATATTTGTTGCATATCACACTATTTGTAAACTAATAATTTTTAAGATTCTTTTATGGTAATAATAACTTTTTAAATAGTATGAAATTATTTTGTAGAATTTATGGATTAAGCAAGCTGCTGTTGGATTTGTTTGTGTTGTTGCAAAATCCTTAAACATTGCTGATGTTTTGTGTAGATTGAGCCCTCTTTTGCAGCCTTTCTTAAAACAGGATATTATCCAAATCGAAAATGAGGTACTATATCTTTTACAAAATGCTTAAAATTTTGACTGTAAGAAATTTAAAATACTTGTATATGTTAATGCATGTCGCTTTTCTTATTCAAATCTTTTATGATGCATAAATTTGGTTACTCGAAAACATTTTTCTTATAAATTATATGTACAACTAATAGTAAAAAAACTGTGAGTTATTTGTTTTATTTTTAATTTATTATATTGATAAAATAATGAACTTAATTATTAATCTTGATATTTATCACATTTTCTTCTTTACTAGTTAGTTTTGCTCAGTGCATTGCAAGACCCAATCCCAAGAGGCATTTTTGATTTTTTAATCAAGCTGCCAACTTTAAGAAACCTCTTAGAAAGTTTGGGTGAAAGAAAATTTTCCAGGACAGTTGCAAGACCAGGACATCCCCCCACTTATCGTGAGATGGATATAAACCTTAATTCGGTACATTTTGTTGAATTATTGTTTATTGGAAATTTTGCAGTGATTATCATAATAATAATTGAAATTAAAATATATAAACCAATTCATTGAATTGGTATTTTTGTATTTAGGTGTATAATCGCCTTCAATCTGATGGAATGAATGAAACAATTGAAGAGGGAATATTAGTAAGTAACTTAATTATAATCTTATTTATCATGGTTTTCTATTATATTATTTGAATTTTAGTGTCTGCTTTAATATATATATAAATTGTACAATTTGTTTTTACTTGATACATGCCTCTAATAAGATGCTTTCTGCAAAAGAAAAATTCTATTATATCAGAAATAAATTTATAAATGTAGATTGATTTTCAAACTTACTGTATGTAAATATAATATTATAAGGTACTGATAATTTCCCTAAAAGTTATTTAATATCTAATCAGATAACTGAATAGTTTGTATTCTGACCTTCAATTTGTAGACTTCACTCCAATCTTGAGTATAGATATTTGTAGTACTCAGAATTCATTTTAAGCATTTGTTCCCCATTAAAGTGGCCCTTGTGTATAAAATGTGATGTTAAGCTATCCAACCAACATAAATTATTTAATTTTGTAAATATATGCTAATTTTCATTAATTTATATAAAATGCAAATTTTAACAAAAAGAAAATGTTTAAATTTTACTCCAATCAATGTGAAACTTGTTTATAAGTATATTTCTATTACAAATTTAATATATAAAATATTCATTAATCAATAAAATTTAATTACCATTTTTCTTTATTAATTTTGCTTATTAATTAGATTTTAATTTATCACTTCTGTGTGTGGCATTATTGACCTGACATTATTGAAAATTAGTTTTATCTTATTTCTGTTTTTATGATTGCCTTGAAAATAATTATTTCATTTTGAATTACTGGTAGTAAAATATTACTAGATATTTTTTACATGGAAATTTTTTTTCTATTTTTAAACGATTCAGCTTAATTCTTATAAATGATATTCCATTTATTCTCTGCAGATTTGCATTGCTATTTGATAATTTAATGTAAGAATGTGTTTTTTATACTGATAATGTTTTCAAAAATGTAAAACTTTATACATATTTTACCAAAAATAACATTATAAATTTTATCAAAAATAACATTATAAAATGTATCAAAAATAACATAATTAAAATTATAAAATTTGTTTTTGTTCACTTTATTTATATTATTTCAGGCTATGAAAGATCATATGTTAAAAGTTCAACTTAGGAAATGTGGGTATGTTTAATTTTTATCTACATTTATACTTTCTATATTGTGCAAATTAAGAATTTCCTTTCTACACTTGTGTGGATACATCATCGTAAGATAGCTGAGCAATGGTATATTTTTTATGATATATAACTGTTAGTTGAGATATAGATGCCACTCAATAAATATTTCTATTTCTAAACACATTTTTTGAAAAATATTTACTGCATTATATGAATTTTAGAATGCATCTATTTCTTCTATATCTAAGTATTTTTACTATAATTTGAAGTACAGTGTGTTACTATTTGAATATATATTTTTAAGAGTAGTAGAAAGATTTGATAATATTTTTGATTTTTCATATTTCGTCTTTTTCTTTGAATTATTTTATGGAAAGCTTTTGTGATGTTGCAGCACATAAATTTTGTTGCTCCATAAAATTGTGGCTGAAACTAATTTTCTCTTATGTCATATGTTTCTGTAAATATTATGTGATGCCTTCTAGTTAGGTTTTTAGTAAAAGTTTGGCCTCACTGTTTTTTGTTTTATTTGATCTTTTATTACTTTCAATGAAAGTGAATTTTTCATTTGTTTGTGATTTTTTTTCTTTGGCAGCATATTTTTTTTCTTTTGGTGTCACATTCCTACCTTTTAAAACTGACTTTTTATTTTTAGATATGAAAAACCCCTCATGTCACAGTCCCGAGGTACCCTAGTGAATTCCCCTATTTTTCTTCTCTTCTCCTTTCCTGCTTTTTCTTCCTCTTCTCCCTCCTTGTGGTTGCCTAGTAAAGGTTATCACAGTTCTGTTGCTATTAGCTTCTCTTGGGGACTAAATCATCCACCAGTTTGTGATGTGCAAAGACCTGTGTGCCTGGAAAAGAAGGTACTAGTAATTGAAGCTCCCAGAGACCAACACATTCAATTAGCCTCTGCTTCAGATAAATGGGAGGTGTATTGTGGTTCTCAGAGCATCAATCGACTTCCATGGATCAAGCGATCGTTAATTTTCTGTGTGACTTAATAAGGGTGGATGCCATTTCAGAGATATATTAAAAGAGTATAGGGTCTGACTAGCACTGGTGCAGTTATATTGCATCCCCTTGTTGGGCTCGGTGGTATGGTTTGGCCTTGAAATAATCTACCTTATTTATGGAGTGTACTTCTAATTCTTTACTCCCTATGGAGCAACAAATGATATATGATCAGAAATATTCTGTTATTAAAAGAACTAAGGGTAATTTTGATAATGTTTTCCCTTTCTTTAATTAATAAGAGTTTTATTAGTACAGTTGGAAATGTCAAAAATGTTCACCAGATAAAATCTGAGAATCTCTTAGTAGAAGTTTTACCAGGTGTATGCAAATGAAATGAAACGATTTGAAAAAAAAAAAGAAACACAATAAATTTTTGAAAACTGTTAATATTTCTTTATTTGAAATAAAATCCATCGCTGGATGCACATTTTTTTCCATCTTTCAGGCTATTTCAGAATACCATGTCAAAAAAATTATCAGTCTTTTGAGGCCAGCTAGTTCATCAAGCCAAGATTTGAGGTTTTCATAAGAAGTGAAGCGCTGATCAGCCAGTGCATGTCCCAATGATGCAAATAGTTGGTAATCGAAAAAATAAGCTGCATGCGCTGTGAGTTTCCAACTGAGCGCCTTAACGATGTCCTTGATCAATTTAGCACGGTGGCTAGGTGTGTTGTCATCAAGGAAAATCACTTTGTGCTACCGTTTTTTGTATTTCTCGTGTTTTTCGAGTATAGCATCTTTCAAATCAAGATATTGTTGCTTGTAGTGGTCAGTATTAACTGTTTCTCCGGGTCTAAGAAACTTATAATTGATTGGCCACTCCTGATCCCAGAAAATACACAGCATCGTCTTGCGGCTGAGCCGTTTCAGCTTTGGGACAGCTGTCTGGGGTCAACATATGATCAATTACGCTTGGGATTCTCCAAATTCATTTTTCATTGCCAGTCACAATACAATAGAGATATGACTTTCGTTTGTAACGGGCAAGCAACATTTCACACACAATTTTTCGGTTTTCCTGCTGACAGTCTGTTAGCTTGTGTGGTACCCATCTACCAACCTTTATTATCTTACCCATTGCTTTGAGGCGACGGGAAACAGTGCTGTGGTCAACATTCAATTGTTCTGCAAAATGTTCTTGTATTTGACCATCATCTTCATCGAGTAATGCTTGCAATTCAGCAACTTCAAAATTTTTTGCTGGTCTGCTACGCTACTCATTTCTCACATTGAAATTCACCATTTTGAAACTTTTCAAACCACCTGTAGCACTGCGCAAGGCTCAGCATTTGTATTTAGGTGGTAACAAAAAATTTATGCTTTCTGCAAATTGTGGTCGGAAGGCTTAAAGTTTGACATATTCAACACAGTAAAAAACACACAATGCTCGCTGAAACTCGTCCAAAGTGTAGACTAAACATGAGTAGCAAAGGTCAAACTATAAAAATATCACTTGTCAAAGTTCCATAATGTTTGCATATATGCGTGGTGACACCTGTTAGCAATCATCTCATTTGATATGCATACACCTGGTATCAGCTGAACAGGCCAAAATCATTCTAAAACTGAAATATCTTGGTAATATTGATGTTATAATATTTCTTTGTAGTAGGTTAAATTTGTAGTAGGTTTGTAGAAGGTTTTGGATAATCTTGTTGACCAACATTTGCAGTGCTGATTGTAAAGTCAGGAGAGCGGGCACAATTATAAAAACTAAGCATGTTTGCAACTCCTATGCTACCTCAATCTATTAAAGATGGTTATCTAAATTGTAGTGTTCAACCCTACATTCCAAATCCTATATGTTGCTTTAAATGTCAGCGATTTGGGTTTGCAAAAATTTCTGGTGCTTTGTAATTTCATTAAAACTTTTTACCTTTGCTCAATGTGTATCTGTTGGACATGACAACAGTTCATGTCAATTACAAAAAAATTCGTCAACTGCAGTGGTGAACATTCCTTTTACTTCAGTTCATGTTCAACCTGGATATTAGAAAAAGAAGTTATTGTGCAAATAAAACAGAACTTTTCTTACCCTGAAGTCAGGCTTACAGTGTCATCCTGTACCCCTTAACAAAGTATTAGCTATTCACAAGCAATCAAAAAGTCATGAAATCTTGCAGTATCCAAACAGATTTCTTATGTTTTCTAAACTTATTCTCAAATATTACTAATACGAATGTCTCATCTATACTGAAAGGAATTTCTCCACAGTCTTTTGCAAATTCTAAGTCTCAAAGATCCCAAAAATTAAAGAATGCAAGCGAAGGATTCCATAATTCATCTTTAATGAGTAGAAGAACCTGAACTTCCTCTAAGACAGGTATAATGTAGGTAGTAGATACTTCAGGTGATGAAACATTCCTAAGTGAAGATTGGTCTAAATCCCAGGGGGCTTAGTTCAATGCCGGAGCATTCAGTTTTGCTTTATAGTAGCCTTTGTTTCTTGGAATTGTCGAAACTTTCGCACTCATACAGAAGATATCAAAAGAATCATTAATCTGTGGAATCCAATGTGTTTTGCCATTTGAAAACATTTAAAGCCTGAGTACTGTTTAAAATTGCATGGTTATAACTGTGTAAGGAAAGATGTTAACTATGATGCAGTCTCTGGAGATGTATTGTGTCACACATATGATGTGTTTGTATTGGTTTTTACATAACTTTTTCTGTTTGAAATATTTCTTTAAACAAATCAGATTGGTTTTCAGTATGACTGCTAACACCAGGGTAAACTTAATCCCAGTTAAATGCAAATCATTTTATTTTTAAATGTGTATATTTGCTCTGTATCTTACAAAAAATTTAATTGCCTTCATATTTTATGAAAAGTAAAAGGTCTGGTGTAATAATATAGATTATTTATTTATTTATTTTACTATAAGAGAATTATAAATTGAATCCTCATTTTATTTTTTCATATGTATCTTTTATGATTTTTTAAAAATTTATCAAACATTGTCTTTTAAAATATGCTACCATGTAAAATTATATTATTTACTTTGATTAAGTTAAACCTTTAATGCAGTGATATGACTGTTGAAAGCTCTCATCAGGAAGATGGAGAAATTGATCTTGGTAAAATTCGAAATCCACCTAAGACAAATTCTGTTCCACTTGTTTTTGCTGAAAATCACTTTGAGAGACCTATGCAATCTATGCAGAAGTAAGTTATATCTGGTTATTTATATTTGTTTAAGTGTTAGTCATATATATATATATATATATATATATATATATATATATATATATATATATATATATATATATATATATATATATATATATATATATATATATATACACACAATTTATTTATATTCTCAGCAAAAAGACATGGAAGAAAAAATCTACTGTGGAATCTCCAACTGTTACTATGGTGAGTTCAGTATATGCTTTTAATTCATATAATAATATGTTTCTTAAACAAAATTGTAAAATATCACTGTCTTAATTGTATGTATGTACACATATATTTATATATATATGCATTTATATGTAAAAGGAGGGTAACTGAAATGCCAATCTACACTGCTGATTTAATTTAATTTACAAAATTGATGTAATGTTCTTAATGGTATCAAATATATTATTGTAATATTATATTAGTTTTCTTATTCCATTATTTATATTAGAAAATTGCATTTTCCATTTAATTGCAAAAGTATGTTTCCTTTAAGAACTTTAGCATTTAATAAGAAATTGTTAGTAAATGAGTGATAGACCTTGCAATTTTCCTTGATTGTCAAAAAATATTTTTTTTTATAAATTTAGAATGAAGAATGGCAACATATGTTTGGTACTAATGATTTGAAGTATCCATCTTCTCCCAAAATTCAGAATCAAGAATCTGATCCTCTTCTAAATTCTTACATTAGTGGCAAAGTCACTGAAGAAGGTTTGGAAGTAATAACTACTGTTGATGATAAAAGCACTCCTCTTCAACTATCATTAATATCTGATTTTAAACCAAGTAATTATTTTATTAATATCTCAGTTTTTTTTAATATGAAAACAATTTAGAATTGATTACCTTATTTTTGTTGAATTATAATTATTGTTATTTAAAATTTTGCTCATTTGAATAATATTGAAAAATTCATATTTTCATTTAGATTAAAATATTAAACTAGTTTTTCTTAAGTGAATTTAAAATTACTTAATTTCATTAAAAAGGGAAAAATATAATTTATTTTAATCAGGAAATATAAAAAATACAAATTTTTTAATTAAACTACAATAATTGATAGTTATTTAGCTAAATTGATAACTTACTAGTTAACACATTTATAACTATTTTTGATTTTATCTCAATGAATTAATTTGTATCATATAAAAATAAATCATAAAAATGCATTTTATAAATAAATTTATTTAGTTCACAATTGCATGCCTTTTTTATGGATCACCTTATTTTCTATTAATGAATTGATTAGCTGAAATTTGTTTCAAAAAGCACTTTAAGAAAATTTGAGATTATGGTAAGTGTTATGATTAATATTCTTGTTGGACTTAAATTATTTATGGTTCTTTAATAATAATGTTATATGAATTGTTTTAAAAGGATTATTAATCCATATTTTAATTTTTAAATAGATCACTGTGCTCCTTGTCGTGAGGAATTATCGGCTTTAATGTATAAAAAACGAGAAGAATGGATCAGTGATGAAGTTGCTCGAGAAGCAAGTGAACCAAAAATAAAAGAAGAAAAGGGACAAACAAGTAAAAAATCTGTAAAAGTTCCTTCTGGATCGTTAATCGCTCATCTTCAAGAACATCGAGGATCTGTAAATAAGTAATTGCAATGTTTTTGTTTATTATATTATTTTAAAATTTGTCTGATATTTTTTAGAACTTATCTTTGGGAGATGTGGATAAGTTATAAAATGATATGCAATATTTTTGCAAAGATAGGTTTATAAACTAATAATTACTAGAATGAAAATTTAATTAAGTGTTGCATTTTTGAAATATATTAGAAAGAACACTAGTCTAGCCATACAATTTTTTTCTTGTATAAAATCATCTCCATTAATGAGACTTGTAATTTGTTTTACTTAGTGTATAAGATTATTGTGAATTAATGCTTTTAAAAGTATCACTGAGTATAAATACAATCTGTAAATGAAAACAATAATCACTTATTGATAAGTTGTTTACATGTGACTTGAATATATTTAATTCAATTTAGATCAAAAGGAAAATTGGTGACTTGATATTTGCTGTAAGTGTTTTCTTTTTTACCATTTTTATTACAAGTTAAGCAAAGGGGTATGATTTCAAATTTTGTTAGATCCGAGGTCACGTAGGTCTTGAGGGAAATGAAAAGGCAGACACAGCTGCTAAAGCAACATCAACTTCAATGCCATCATCCATCCCCCTTTCAGATGTGAGGAAGTGTGTTAAAAATCTTGTCTATTCCCTTTTCCAGGAGTTTTTAAGCATGCAAGTCACCAACAAATTGTGTGCCATTTTTCCATATGTCATCTCATTATCAGTTTTACCACTACAAATGCTGATGTTAGATTAACTCGCCTTTATATTGGACATACACGCTTCACTCACAGGCATTTGTTTCTAAGTGAACTAAATCAATGGTGTAAAACGTCATATGAACCATACACTGTTCATCATATTTAATTTCCTGTCGCGTTTATTCTTTTTTAACACTGATTTATTAACTTTATCTGATTTAATAGGGGATCCACCCCATAAAAGTCTATTTGCCTTTTTAAGGGCTATAGGGTTTTTACATTTTATTTAATTTGTATTTTAAATTTTAAAATTATGTATATATATATATATATATATATATATATATGATATTTCCCTTTTTTATGTTTTATAATTAGATTTTAAAATAATATATACATTGATTTTTGTTTTTTAAATTATTAATGTTGTTTGGGTTTTTTGGAAAAAAAATATTATAAAACTCTTACTCTTGGGGCGCAGCATGTCAATTTTTGGACCTTGTGCCATAAAACCCAACCAACTAACTATTACAAGTTAAGCAATCTAGCTGTTGCATTCAATTTAAAAAAGAAATCACCAATGGTGTTAATGAAAATATAAAATGAGATCAGTTTCTTTTCTATATACTCTGAATTGACTTCCTGAACATTATGCTAGCCCTTTTCACTCTATAGTATTTATTCAGAACCAAATCTTTCTAATAAAATACAGATGCCTTTAATTCACATTATTATGGCATTTTCAGTTGATTTTCAAAATTACTTTTTTCCTGTATATTAAGGTAATTATTTATATTATGAGGGAAGATTTTTCCTTCTATTTTCTGTAATACTTTATATTATTGAGGATTTTTCTCTCATATGTAAAAATATGTGTGTAATTTCATTAAAATAGTGTGCTCTGCTGATTTTCTTAAGCAGGAATATTAAATCAATTGCTAAAAAATCTAAATATGTCTAGCAGAAGTGCCCACAAATTATTTTTTTTTCAGAAATTAAGAAAGCTTGTCTTTAATCTTATTAGAAGCATTTTCTAAAAAAGTAATCATAGTATGCATTTAAATATTAATAAAACATTATAAATGAAAAAAATAAATATCAAAATGTCAATACTGATGATTAATTTTTAAATTTTATATGAAAAATTTATATCAACAAATAAAAAAAGCTTGAACATACCAATAATCAAATCAAGATTAATTTGAAATTTCAAGTTATTTCATAAATTATTAATCAGTTCTTTATTGCATATATAAAAAGTCAACTATTCCCTCAATTGTTATTAAAGTTACATAATGTAAGGGAAGTTTAAAACATTATCTACAATTGGATTAATATGCTGATAAAATGTGTTGTTATGTTTTAAAATTTACAGCAGACTCAAGTTTGGCAATTACTGGTGAAAAATACAATACTTACATATCATTGCTTATTTTTTTTTCATTCATTATAGTTGTGACATGTTTTGATTTTTTTATCCTTTTGCTGTAAATTTTCTTTACCTTTTTCATTATGTGATGCAAAAAATGTTAACTTATACAGCCAAAATTATTTGTAAAATTTTATTTTGAAATTTTACTAGAATTTGGCTTATTTAATTTGGCAGAATTAATAATTTTTTTACTAAATAGAATAGTCATTTGTTTGCAGTAAACTGAGATTGTTAGTAATCAAGCTATCAAATATTTATATTTCAGGGATTCTATTAATTGTTTAGTGGGTAGTTATTGATTATTCAATAGGTAATTTATATTTCAGTGATTTTATCAAGTCTATATTTCAAGATTTTGCAGTCCAAATTCTACCTATTTGCTAGCTTGAACTATTAAAAAGTCTATACTTTATTAAAACAAATTTTGCTTTTAAATTTCTAAGCTCATTTTCTTTAACTAAAAATGAAAATTGCATGATAGTAAACAAAGGATATTTCTAATAGAAACATCAGCTATTTCAATATCTTTTAGAGTCATTCTTGGAAGCAGATTTTTTATGCATAACAGTGTACTTTTATATGAAACTTTCTAATATGATTATTGAAATTACCTGTTTTTTCATTTGAACAACTGCTATTTAATTAAATATTTGATTTCCTTCTCTAATTTAATTGTCATTACTTTTTAACATGCTTTTTTCTAAAAACTATTGCTAAAATAATCAGTTTCTATACTAGTATTGTTTATAAATTGGGGATTTAGCAAAATGAATTAATGATTTCATAAAGAGCTGGTTTAGGTAGCATATTAGTTTAAAGATTGTAGCTTATATATATACAATAAAAATTCAAATTAACAAATAATGGAATGATTGTTTCATTGGGAAAAGGAAATCAGTTTAACAATTTTTGAAAGCCATTTACATGTATCAGAAGCACTTAGTATTCAAAGGTTTTTTTTTTTTTGCCCCTATATTGCTTAAATAATCTCTGTAAGTACCTTGAGGGATTAGTAGTGAATGTAAATTAATAATATTTGATCATAAAAACAACTCTTGACTTTTTAGTCTGTTTAATTTTTCAATCGTCTATTTTTAAAATAACTGGAATATTGTTTTTTCTTTGACATTGACATTTTCAGCTTGACTTTTTTAAATGCTTATTGGTGATACAAAATGTAAAATTTGACTAAATATTTGGTTTTTGAAGGTAATAAAATTCATTGATATATGTTATAATTAAATGCTTGGCAAAAAAAAGTCAAGTGCCTATTTTAATAGTTTCTGATTTTTATCATCCATATTAAACTACATTTTAAAAATATTTTAATTCAGTTATGAATTTCATGGGTAATTTTTTAATAGTAATTTTTTTTACAATCCTTAAGGTTATTGTATATTTCCCCAATTTGTTCACTGAATTGGTAGCCTAATTAGCATCTTTACCTTCCTATGGCTTGGCTGGTATTGGTGGTTCAGAATTCACTTCAAACCATATGCTGGTCTCATTAGCCCTCGGTGCAAAAATTGACCTTTCAGCAACAAATAAACCAAACTCCCATTTTGTAATAAAGAAATATTCTAATGTTTTTCAAAGCCAAAAATTCTTTATTTAAGCTGCCAACTGAAGGATTTGTTTTCTATCCTTACATTTCAACCATTTGTTGTTCTATTCTCACCTTGGGTAATAAATGTTTGTAGCTGTTTTGGGTATACTTAATCTGCAGGTCCTGATTGAATTAGCCCTTGTGTTTAAAATTTGATCATTGAGCAACAATGAAACTAAACCAAAAATTCTTTAAATTAGACCCCAGAATGTTATACTGATGTTATGATATTGGAGCAGAGCTGAACAGCTTATTCAGCTTATTGATAGTGATGAGTTAAAATGACATTTTGATTTGACCTTAATGTATGTAAGTTTCTCTGGAAGTTTAGGTGTGCGCATTTTAACTCAATTTTTCATGTTAATCACCACATTAGCAGACCTGCCAACTTTTACGCATCGTGCGTACATTTTAAGCAAGATCCACTGGTTCTACGCATTTACTGATAGCATGAATTATTTTATGCATTTCGGTTCTTCTGGGCAAAATTTAAAAAGAAAAAAAAAATTGTATCTTAGCACATAATGGCGATCTTTTCTCGTTAGCCACATGATAAGAAGCGGAAATTAGCACCCCATTCAACCCATCTGTGGGAAGAGAGAAATAACTTCCCGGACTGTGTGGTCGCAGAGACTCCGAAAATGCACATGTCAAACCCTTTTTTTATCGTGAGGGGGGAGGAAGCCTCCAGCTTCAAAAACTATAGATAGGGAAAAGAAATGGTAGAGGTATAATTTTTTTCTTTAGTCACACGGATTAAAACTGAAAAGTTTTACTGAAATACTTTTCTGAAAGATGGCAGGTATGCATTAGCACTATTAATCACAGTATCAATCTTTTTTTGAAAATAATAAAAAAATATGTTATTCAAATTTGAGCAGAAATAATTTTTATTTTCGAAATCTGTTCTAATTTGAAAATTTTGATTAATTTTACTGGAAACTGAAAAATATTTTTAACAAATACTTTTACACTTTTATTTGAAATGTGATTAAAAAGATACTCTGCAAAATCTGTCGAGTTTTTTTATTATTAACTCATTTCTTAAAAATAGGCATTAAGAAATTAAGGAACAATATTTCAAAAATGGAACAAGGTAATTATATTGCATTAAATAATTCAAACTTACAGATAATTCATTTGTCATACAAAAAGTGTTTATTATTGTTTAAACCAAAAATAATTATTTGCAAATATTTCATTCCAATGTGCATTGTAACTGAAATTTATGTGGAATAAATTTTTTTGTCATTAATGTTCAGCTATTGAAATGTTGCATATTCAATGTAAAAATTATTTAAGTAATTTTCCCATAAAAATTTGTAACCAATTATGTTGTTGTTTAGTTATAGTTTAATTTTTATTAATATATTTTTACTATTATGTAATTTAGAATTCAAGTTATAATTGGTACTAGCTTATTTGCCACATGCTCTAATGATGGAACAGTTAAAATATGGGACTGTGAGAAAATGGAGGGTAGAAATGTTGCCAATCGATCTAGATTGTCTTACAATAGACTTGGTGAGTTTACATTACATTACTCAAATTTATAATGCAAAGTAATTAATTTTATAAGATATAGTATTTTTTTAAATTCGGTTTTCATCTTCAATATTATACTTCCTCTTTTATATCTAAAAATGTATGCTTATAATATCTATAATAATGGAATTGTGTGTTTTTTAATTTGTAGAGGGTCCTGTTTCATGTATGACATTGTGCCAAAACATGCAGTCTATAGCAGCTGCTTCTGAGAATGGGAATATTCACGTTTTTAGGTGAGTGTTTTAATCTGTTGTTGTTTAGGAATTAAATTATGATATTAATATTTTGTTTTGCCAAATTATTAATTTAAATGAATTGATTAAAGCAATTAATGTTTTAAAAAATGAGGCATATTACTTGTATTATGTGCATGAATTGATCAGTTAGTATAACTATGAATTTTATTGTGTCATAATTACTTATTTATTATTTCTTATGGTTTGTTAAATATAGGATCTTATGGTGATTAAATTAAATATTTGATATAACTTTGTTTTGAAATTGTGAGTGTAATGTAATTTTGGTATTCTGATATTAATTACTGTATAATGTATTTATATCATGCAAAATAATTTAGCAAATATCAATATTAACATTTATTATTTTTAAACTTTCTTATAAAATTATTAAAATATTTTTATATTATTTAATATTATTTTTAATTAAAGCTATTGTGGTTAACATTGAAGTTAAATCCTAAATTTCAAATTCAATATTTTTTTTAATTAAGAATAAATCCTCTTTACATAATCTGAAGTACTGAATATGTTTTGTTGTGAAAATTCCAAATGAGATAAGGATTCATTCAAAGTTTTCAAACCTGTTTATTAGAAGAAAATAATAATTATTCTAATCTAATAAAAAATGAAAAATTGTGATCATTCCTGTTATTGAATTGAACTATATGATTGTTCAATTTAATAATTATATGATATGATTCATTGAACTATATGATAAGAGAAAGGAAAATTTTCAAAAATAAATTCTTTTAAAATATATCTTCTTTGAGAAAAGAAAAGAAAAAAATCATTTACTTTGTTGCATTCTTGTGATAAAATAGCAAATGAAACTGATGGATGTTTTATATTTTCTATAAATTAAACGTAAAATTCTTGTCTAAAAAATCTTGAATTTTCTGTTTCCCTGATTGATTAAAATTATCTTTTACTTTTTCTCAGGATACTTTCTGAAAATACTAAATCAACTTTAATACATACAAGGAATCTTGATCCTGTTGAAGAAGGATGTGTTGTAGATATCGACTATTTTGATACTGGTATATTTTAATTATTAATTTTATTTTAGTATCATAAATATATATTTACATTTGTAAAAATTTAACCTTACTTATAAATTATTCTAAATAAATGATATAAATAGCATCATGTCAAATGCTAAATATGCAAATTTTGTTATGGTATTAAATTTTAATTCTTTATTGCTTACAAATTAAAAAAATGTATTTACATAAAATTGTTAAAATGTTAATTAAAATATATACTGAGGATAAATTGACTTCAATATTTTTTTTTATTTTTAAAAGATACATTTATTAGATGGGTTGAAAATATTTTCTTTTCTAAACTTTTTATTAGACATTTTTTTCTGAATATTTTTGAAGAATAATTATTCATTGTTCTATATTACTGATCCAATTATGTAGATATGAAAGTAATCTTGGGTATGTCTTTTTTTATAGCATGTGTTTAATTCCATTCTAAAATTCATTATTCGATCATCTTGCCATATTAAAATATATATATATGAATTTGTAATTGAATTATTAGTAATTTCTTTTATTAAGGAAGCCAATCAGTATTAGCATATGCTACAGTTACTGGAGCTGTTGTTGGATGGGATTTGCGATCGCCAGGTACAGCATGGAAATTAGAGAATAATCCTCAGCAAGGTAAATTTGATTACTTTATCTTAACATTTGATTGATTTTTATTAAAAGAGAACTTAATTGCTTTCTTGTTTTATCCCCGTTATGTAAAGCTTAAATACTTAATGTGTATTGCTATTATAGCTTTTAGCATTTATGATCACTTACTAAGTAAATAGACAAAATTCTGCCAAGTTAACATTTTTATTTATTTCATCTTTGATCATTAATTAAAATATTTCTGTTTACATTCATTAATGTTAGATTTAAGTAATATAATTCTATCATTCAAACTTTAATGTTATTTACTTAAAAAATATTTTTTATAATATTTATAAATGAATATTTGCTTTCTTTTTATTATTAAAAAGATAGTCTTACTAAAAAACTGAAACAAACTTCTGATTATAAAAAAAATTTCTGATTATAAATAATTATTATTCAAAATTGTGGAGTTATGCAGCAGAAATGGAAATGAATATTTTTCATAATGAAATAGTTTTGTTTAACTATCCTATTATAGTTGAAAATGAATGCTAGTATATGTAAGTTAAATTTCCTGAGAATCATTATGCTTAAATTCAATTTGTTTAATAATTATAAGTTTGAAAAATAAACATATTGGATAATATATTTGTAACATTTTCTTAAAAAAAAAATTTGGCGAATAGTTTAACTTATTGCCCATAATTCATTTTAGCATATTCTTTAAGAGCTATTTGATAGTTGATAATTTCAAAATTAAATTAAAATTTTCTGTTAAGTTGATTCATTTTCTAAGAAAATAAATCTTAAAATTTCTGTTTCTTTTTTTAAGTAATTTGTTATCTTTAGTTTATCTGTTCATAGATATATTCTATTCTGGCACTGCTATTACTTTATTTCCACGTGCACGCTTTTTATCATGAAAAAAATTTGCTTAATATGATTTTTTATCTATGATTGCAATTTTAAGGCATTTTAATAATTTTGTATTTTGATTTTGTATTCAAAAATGACTGTGATGTAAGTTATTTTAACAGACTTACAGAAACTTAATTACAATGAATTTTTAGATTTCATTTTTGAAAATATGTCCTTGGTATCTAAATTGAAAAATATTTTGTTTCCTAACAGTAACCTTTAATTACTTTTCAAAGCATTTATATTTAATTAATTTTATATTTCTTTTTTTCAGGTTTAATTACTTCATTTTGTACTGATCCTCACCATTGTTGGCTTGTTATTGGTACCGCTAGAGGTAATATGGTTTGCTGGGATCTCCGCTTTCAGCTTCCAATTACAACTGTTACTCATCCGACTGGTAGGCTTAACAGTGTATTTGAATATTATTTTTAATTATACATAATCATAGAAATTTAGAAATTAAAATATAATGAAAATCATACTATGAATTACCTATTTTTAAACAACTTTTTTTAATTGAAATTTACATTTTTGCATTTGATTTTCAAGTATTTCTTCTTAAATTTGGGTTTGTATGTCATTGGGCACCTCTGCTTTTATCAACATTTTGTACCAATAACTCCAAACACAATGTTTCCTAGTTCCAGTTGCTCGGGTCACCCACTTTATTAATAAAGTCCGATAACTTTTTAATGGAGTCTAGGTGTAACTCTCTAGTATGGATGTTGCTTAAAGAAGTTAATCTAGGGAGGGCAAGAGCCTCACATTCGTAAATGATATGCTTGGCCGTTTCCTCTTGCGTATGACATTTCCTGCAGATAGGGTCTTGCTGAAACAGTCCCATTTTATAGAGGTGTTTTCTGAAATAGTAGTGCCCAATTATGAAGCCTACGATTAAACCTATCTTCTGCCTAGAGCATCTTAGAATTTCAGAGGCAATCCTCGCTGATGATCCACAGATCATACTTTTAGCGTGGGTTTGACCAGGAGTGTTTAGCCAAGCTTCATACATCTTCCGTTTTTCCCATCTAAGAACATTTGTTTTTGCGGTCTTCAAATTGATCCCAACGTAGTCAGATCCAACAGGACCAACAGGAGTCAGATCCAAAATAGCTTCCAATGCTCTGGTAGGCGCGGTGGACATTGCTCTTGTGATGCAGAGGCAGGCCAGTCTTTGTAGACCTCCTAGTCTGTCAGTCACAGTCTTCTGTTCCACCTTACACCACCAGATCACACAGGCATATATGAGAATGGGCCTGACAATAGCTGTGTACATCCACTACATCAGTCTTGGAAGTAGAACCCAGTTTTTACCAAGCATTCGCCTGCAAACCATAATGCTTTTCTTTGTTCAGTTAATTTTATCATCAATGTGCTTATTCCAGGTAAGTTTCTGGTCTAAATAGATGCCCAGATATTTCACCTCTAAAGCCACATTGATTTCAACATCAAAAAGTCTTGGTATGAAAAAACCTTTCTGTTTCTTTTTGCGTGTAAAAGGTACAAGGTAGGTTTTCTGAGGATTAACCATCAGGTCCATGACCATCATCCATGCACCATTGACCTACATAACTGAGAGCATCTTGCATGAGATGACAAGTTATGTCAAATCTTTGCCAAGGATAAGGATGACAATGTCATCAGCATATCCTTGCATATAATAACCCCTATCATTTAGATATTTTATAAGGCTATTTACAACTAGGTTCCAAAGTAATGGTGAGAGAACACCCCCTTGAGGACAACCTCTAGTAGTCTTTTTTTCAAATGATTCACCGAAGATGTTCATTTGTATACATCTCTCCGAAATCAAGGCCTCAATCCAAGTACACAGGGTCTGATTTAGCCCTGCCCCTCTAATTGCATTGAGGATGGATAGATGGGAAGTGTTATCGAAGGCACCTTGGATGTCGAGGAAAGTTGCCAAGGCAATTTCTTTTTGATCCAGAGTGGTTTCTATCTTGGAAACTAGCTGATGTAAAGCAGTTTCAGTAGATTTGCAGGGTTGATAGGCAAATTGAAGAGCATGCAAGGGACTATTACTACCCAAGTAATCTCTAATATGCCGATCAATGATTTTCTCCATAATTTTAAGAAAGAATGAAGAAAGTCTGATTGGTCTGTAAGACTTGGCCTGGTCATAGGTGTCCTTGCCAGGTTTAGGAATGAAAACAATCCTAGTCTTCTGCCATATCTTTGGTATGTAAGCCAGTGCTAAGCTAGCTCTATAAATTCTAGTTAGCTCTGGTATGATAACCTCCTCTGCCTTCTGGATCATGATGGGTATAATTCCATCAGGCCCTGGGCTTTTTAAAGGTTTAAAGGCAAAGATTGCCCATTTAACAATGTTGTAGTTAACGATATTTTTAGCGATGGTCCATTGATCGCTATTGACTCTTTGCAAAGAGCCAATGCAGTGCTCTCCTTCGTTGCTATAAATATCTCTAGCTCCTGGAAAGTGGGTTTTGGTCATAATTTCCTAACTCTTTCCCGGAAGCAGCAAAATTATCCTCCTCGTCCTTTAAGGTGCCAACGAAAATAGGTTCATCCCTTTTGAAAAGTTTTTGTAGTCTAGCTTCTTCAGAAATGGAATCTATCTCTTCACAGAATTTCCTTTTTTGTAATATTCTTTAATTACATAACAAAAGTGTATATTATTCTATTTTTGGAAATCTCAATTATCATTTCTTTAAGACATTAAAGTTTTTTCACGTTTTATAAAATTTCATTTGTGTAATTTGTAGGTTCACGTATTCGCCACATGCTAGTTCATCCAAAAAAGAAATCTTCCATTTTTACATCAGTTCAAGGAAATAATGAAGTATCTTTGTGGGATATAGAAACACAAGGAAAACTGATGACTTTGTGGACTGTAAATAAAGCTCCTCCATTGTCACAAACAGAGGTATTTAAATCCATTTGCACAAGTAGTATGCAAATTCTGTTGAAATACTATTAGTATTTTTTAATTTTGATTTCTAATTTTTTTCTAAGATCCATTCATAATTCAATACTTTTTAATGCTTAAATTATTTTACTCCTTTAATAATTTAACAGAATAAACTTTTATATTATTGACTTAATATTTTCTACCTGTGTTTTTACTGTTTTTAATATGATAATTCTAGGGGAAATTCTTCTGATATAAGAACATGCTACAAAATAAAACTCGTAACTTTTACTTAAAGAAAAACAAGTTATTTATTTATTTTTTTATTATTTTTATTTTTAGATTGATTTAACGTAGACATGGCTAACCTAGCATCCATCAATGTCCATGATTTATTTTAAGTACTTTCGATAGTATTAATATGTATATCATGTAAATACCATTGCTAATAACCAAAACTCCATGTGTAAGTCACATTAACTATGATTATAATTCTGTTTCAAACTAACCCTTTAAATATGAATTTTCCTTAAGGTGAAATAATATTCCTTGGCTTTAAATAGTTCCATTAAGAATTATAGAAAATTAATTTTTAATGTAATATGTAGACTGTGTATGATCTAAATACACTATGGCTTAAATTCATGTGTTCCTGTAATAACATGCTAATATTGTCATTTAGTTTCAAACCATTGTTATTACCCTTTTCAGTGTTACAATATATTTAAATTAAAGTTTTATGTAACATTCATTGGTTGAGTGAATAATTATTACATTAATAAAAATAACAATATTTGTTACCATAATCTCTTAGTACAGATAATATAATTTAATAATAATTGTCACTATAATCAAAATATTCCAAAAATTACAAGTTAATAATTATCTGCATAAAATGTTATTAAAAATATGTGCATTGATATAATTTTTTACAAATTAGTATCTTTAGAAAGTTACAAATGTGTATTATCTCTGTTGATTTCATTTTGATACTTTCCCAATTCAAAAATTAAAAACATCTTTCCTTTCCAACTCAATCAGCTTTTGATATATGGTATATTTTCTATTTTATATGTTATATTTTTATTCATCAATTCATTAAAATCCATCTAATTCCGAAAACTAATGTACTTTAATGAGTGTATATTCTGTATTTATTTAATATTTATTTCCATAAAATATTTATAAAAAATTTTTTATCAGTTGCATATATTACATTCTTCTCAAATTGATGTCTGGAATTCTGTTCTCTTTTGAAATAAAATAAATAATGAAACTCTTGATTTGTGTGTTAACAAAGTATTTGTTACTATGCTTGAATGTTTCAATAAATACAAAACAAAACAATCATTATAAAAATTAATTGCATGATTTTTATGATGATTATTTTGTTTATGGGAGTTTAAATCTTTCTTTTTGGTGTAAATATTTTAATTATATACGTTACTTTTATTATTTTGTATTAAAAGTTGATGTAATCTTTAGTTATTTACTGCTTATTGTGTTTTAAAGTAACATTATTTAATTACTCATGTTAAATATTTTTACAGACTTCAGATGACTCAGTGTATGCCATGGCTTGGTCCTCCCAAGAATATGGTTCTAGTCTTCTAACAGCTGGCTCTGATAGAAGAATACGCTACTGGGACCTGAAGAATCCAACTACTTCTCGTGTAATTGTAGGAGCTGCAAACGATCGTTTGATGCCTCTCTCCAGTTACAATTATAAGTAATTATTTTATTATATTTGTTTTATAGGAAATATTTTATTGTAATTTTAAGTTATTTAGAATAAAATAAGAAAATTGATAATTTTGATTTTCTTTTGATGTTTTACTTTATGAGAAAGAAAAGTAAAAATATTAGCTGATTTTTCTATAATTATTAGCTATATTTTGCTTGATGCTGAAGCATTTAAAGTTCTATTGCCCAAATATTCAACCCTAAATATACCTAAATGTGAGTTTGGAAGAAAAATGTAGAATATTTAGTTAGATTTGTTTGTTCTAGAAAAGTAGTAGCTATATCAAAGTTTTCCTGACCTAAAAATAATCACAATTCTCAAAGATTTCTTGATTTTTAACAAATTTTTTTGGAAGATTTATTCCAAATTATCCTATTAAATAATGACTTTTAACTCAACTGGGGAAAAAAGAATAAATTCAAATGGGAAAATGATCAAGAAGAAACATTTGGAACTTTTAAACACGAGTTAACAAATCAATTAATTTTGGCTTTTTATAATCCTTAGAGGAAAATTGAATTTCATGAATTTCGAAAATAAGTATGAATTGAGTAAGTTGGAATTAATCCGATTGTTTAGACACTAGAAAGATTTTCAATTTTTTTGATCATCAGTTACCCAGTAGTAACAGACCAAGCTTTAATTTATAAGAATGTTATAATAAATCAAATAAGCCTCAAATTGCACATTTTAATCACCTCATTCAATAATTTAGATTTGAAATTTGTCTTAAGCCAAATACTACAATGTGTCATTGGTGCAGATATTGAAGGCCCCAGCTTTAAATTCTTCAGATATACTAAGTTCCTTGATAGAAAATAAGTTAGAGGTATGTCTTACATTGAGTGTCAAAGATCAAGTATTCATGATATTTCATGCAGATGATAGGCTGAAAGAATTAATTAATTCTCGAGAAATATATTGAAAGAATTAAAGCAAAATATTCAAGACCATGTTTTGGAAGGAAACGGACTGTTTTGTATCACTAAAAGGGAAAGCAAAAAAGCTATATGTCCTTATCCTGTAAATATTTAGTTAAATTTTTTTTTAAGTTACATTTTTTATTTTTTTTTATATGTCTTTATTCTGTTTAGAAATCATTTAAATTTTTGTTAACATTTTGGATGACTGCATTGCTTTATAACATATCGAGGTTCTTGTTTCACTTCATGTGATTTCCAAAATATTTATTATGAAATTGTCTTTTAAATATTGAATTCTCCATTTCATCTCCTAGAAGATAGAATGGTTGAGGAAATAAATAGAATGATATTGTCCACCTTTGCGACAACAATCAAATGTGTGCTGATCAAAGGGTTTGGGACAGCATGATTAAAGAACTATAAAGAAAAAATATTGAACACAAAGCTTTTGAGCAAACACTTTTTGAAATTTTTCATGGATATAGACCAAATTTAAGGAAGGAATTAGGAAATTATTTGCTGTTGAAGAAGTTGAATTTTTGTATTTGGAATGATCCCATCATTCCAAATTCCAAGGGATGGCAAAAGTAGTTGGCAGTTTAATTTGTTTTTGTAAAAAAAAATTTGTCAGTAGAATGTTGACAAATAGTAGGAAAATGCAGTAATTTATGGGTATCATTTGTTTTACTTTTTAAAAATGAATTATTAATATTTTAACTCTCAAATTGCTGGTTGGAGGCATAATTTCTGTTGCAAAAATGATTTAAATAAAGAAAATTTTCATGCTGTGTCATTTATACATTTATTAAATGATTTTGCAAAAATTGTAAAATCAAAATTTTTATTTGGTTCCTGGATCTTATCATCATAGGGATGATACCTATAAAAAATTTATTAAAAATCACTTTGAAATATTAAATATCTTGCTCGTTTTTAGTTGAAAAATATTTCATGTCTTCTTTAAAAGATCGATTACAAAAATAATTAATATAATTCTATAAAACCCTTGCAAAAATCAACTTTTTGCAGAAATTTTTTTTTTATCATTAGTACATGATGTGTATGTATAGCTACTGTACCATATGCTTTGTGTTGGAAGCTGTAGCAAGGAGACTTAGTGTCAAAACATGGAAATTTTATCACAATTATTATGAATCAACCTAATGCCTGTTGTGGAGGGAATCAGTTCCACATCAAGTGCATTTGACCATCAACATCTTTTTAGATTTGGAATAACTGTTTGATTGGACCTCTATTTTATTATTTCATTTATTTAACTGGATTGTGTTAGAAAAAGTTTCAGAGTTTAGAGAAGATAATTTTCTTGCTTTACTGCCTCAATTGTGGTTTCAGAATGACAGGGCCCCTCATTCTATAAAAAAGTGGGATAATTGCAGCATTGATTGGCCTTCAAATAACTGGGGTTTAGCCCTTTAGATTAATCATAGATTTTTATATTACTTTCAATTTTGTATTGAAAGCAATTTTTTAATCTTTGTATACCACTTGATATTTTTTTGTATTCTAATCATATAATTTTTGTGTAAATTTTAACTCAGTTAGGAACTATACAGGCACAAATAAATCATATTTTCCCTCCAAAGCTACATTTTTTTTTTCACTTACTCAAAGGTAATTTGTACTCAGAGTCTTAGATTATACCATATGCCTTAAGAAAACGTGAATACAATTTTCATATATGATTTGCAAAAGGTGCTGTGTAGATGAATATTTATACACTTCCCTTTAAATTTAAGTGTGTTTTCATGTGGGGATAGTAAAATATTAATAGCTATATTTGTGGATATAGTATCTACCGATTGAGATAATATCTTCAGCCCATATGGTCAACGAAATTATTTTTATTGTTGAAATTATGAAAACTCAAACACACATTATCAAATCAGTGCGCTGTCTTTTTTATCTTCTTTTTATTCTAATCAAATTATAACAAGGTAAATATTTTTATAAATATACAATAAATTTAAAAAATATATATTTTTAAGAGAAAACTCATATTAATTATTAATTTTTTCAATAAAAAAATTATAAAATTAAAAAATATGTGGTAAAGAATAAAGTAAAGAATGATAAAGAATACTATATTTGCTTATTATTAATGAATAAAGTCTTTTTTTCTATTTTTGAATTTGTTCAAAATAGATATTTTATTTGAAGATCAGTATATATTGTACCGAGCTTCACGGGTTCGTGTCGATTGAGAGTTGAATAAAGCAACCACTTAATGAACACAAGACTTTTATTCGTAAAAATTTCACAAGGTAAACGAAATTCCCGCTGTAACAATCACAGCTACAATTCGTCAGATAGAATAATAAGAAACAGCTTCTAATCACAGGTCTCAAATACCTCAGACAGAGAACAACTAGCAGTCACAACTAATCGCGCGTATTCACTCACTGACTGTCTTCACAATACTATATTACTATTCCATGTCGGGCTGCGGTATTTATACCTGACTTGGCGGAGAAATCTACCAATTTCGCCAAGGTTCTGGAAGCTTCTAGGCTATCTCGAAAAATATTGGTCCTAGAGCTTAGGTGATGGATGTTTCCAGAAGTATCGATTTCTCGCCAAGTCGCCAAAAATCTCGCCAACCGTCGCCAAGTCGCCAAGAATCTCGCCAACTGTCGCCAAGTCGCCAAATCATTAGGAAATCCGCTTTTAAACTACAACACGTCTAAATACCGCAATTTTTGCCCAAAATGTGAGAATTTCTGATCTGTCTGAGATATTTTACGACAAATATAATCATTATTTACAAATTTGTAACATTGCCCCCCTCTCAAGGACTGCACGTCCCGGGCAGTACAATCCCCTGATAGGAGGCCAAATTTAATATGAAAGAATTTACATTTCAAGAGGATACAGAGCACATTACATACACAAGCAACTAAAAATACAAGAAAATAGAAAAGATTAAAATTATCTATACTATTTACAAACAGACCATGGTCTACTGATTTTTACTCTACATTACGATAAGGAGCTAATCTATCATAATGTACTACCTTTGGTTTTGAAGCAGATGATTTTCTTATACGAACCACGACGTCGTTCAGTCTTTTTAGGACTGTGTAGGGACCTTCCCAGTTGGCTTGCAACTTTGGAGAAAGTCCTTTACGTCGAATCGGGTTCCACAACCAAACTTTGTCACCTTCTTGGAATTCATGTCCCGTCGCTCTTGTGTCATACCTTGTCTTCATTCTTTCGGTCGTCAGGTTGATTCGGTCTCGAGCGAAGTTATGGACATCTTCAAGACGTGCCTGAAGGTCTCGAAGGTATTCCTCTGGCGATGAAGATGTATCCGGTGGACGACCAAACTGAAGATCACAAGGGAGACGAAGTTCGCGACCAAAGAGCATCTGTGAAGGAGTATATCCGGTAGTCTCATGGACAGCACTGCGATATGCAAGAAGAAACAGCGGTAGCTTCAAATCCCAATCTTGCTGATTTCTGGAAACCATAAGGGAGAGGTTATTCAAGATGGTTCTGTTAAACCTCTCTACCATGCCATCCGATTGTGGGTGTAGTGGCGTGGTCTGCGTCTTGTCTATTCCGAGAATTTGACACATTCCTTTAAACACAACAGAGGTGAAATTTGTCCCTTGATCAGAATGAATTTGTAAGGGTGTGCCGAATCTGGAAACCCATTGTTGCACTAGAACCTCGGCTACTGTAGTCGCCTCTTGATCGGGGATTGCAAACGCTTCAGGCCACTTAGTAAAGTAGTCCATGACAACTAGTATGTATTTGTTGCCATTTGAGGATCGTGGTAAAGGACCCAAAATGTCCAATGCTATCCTCTCAAAAGGTGCTCCTACGTTGTACCGCTGCAACCTTCCTCGGCTACGTTTCTTCGGTCCTTTACGTGCCGCACAGTCATCACAAGATTGGCACCATTTCTCTACATCTTGTCTCGTTTTGCTCCAATAGAAGCGTTCTCGAACTTTCTGTAGAGTTTTCATTACTCCGAAGTGGCCTCCAGTTGAGCTACTGTGCAATTCTTTCAAAACATCTGAAATTCTTGATTTTGGAAGAACAAGCTGCCATTTGAAATTACGTCCATCATCGGACTCCCATTTCCTGTATAAGACACCATTTCTTATATGGAGTGAGTCCCAAAGAGCCCAATACTGCTTAGTCGCAGGACTGTAGGTGGAGATATCCTGCCAACTTGGTCTCATACTAGAAGATTCTTTCAATTCAAGAATTGGATTTATATCTGGGTCTTCTTTTTGGGCTTCCCTAAGTCCTTCATCACTCCATGGGTCTGGTTTTGATGGAGGTGAAACAGTAACTTGGCGTACCGAAGTATTTATCAGCTGATAGTTCTTCTCTACTCTAGAACAGTATCGGCAGCTTTCATTACATGGCTTCCTTGATAGTGCATCAGCATTTCCATGAAGAGTTCCTTTGCGATGACGTATTTCAAAGTCAAACTCCTGGAGTCGTTGAATCCATCTGGCTACCTGTCCTTCCGGATTTTTAAAATTTAAAAGCCAGGTTAAGGATGCGTGATCTGTCCGGAGCAAGAACTTTCTTCCATAGAGATAATGGTGGAAATGTTCTATGGCTTTAACGATTGCCAGCAATTCCTTCCTGGTTGTACAGTAATTCCGCTCTGGTTTCGAAAGACATTTACTCCAATAAGCAATGACATATTCTTTATCATCAATTTCTTGCGACAAAACAGCTCCGATATTTTCGTTGCTGGCATCCGTATCTAAAATGAATAATTTTTCGGGTTGGGGATATGCAAGAACGGGCGAAGATGTCAACGCCTCCTTCAGTTGTTTAAAAGCTTTCTCACATTCATCTGTCCATAGAAATTTCTGTTTAACTTCTGTCAACTTGTGAAGAGGTCTGGCAATACTTGAAAAACCCTTAACAAATTTCCTGTAATATGTGCATAGTCCAAGAAAACTTCTTAATTGGTGGACATCTTTTGGACGACTCCAGTCCTTAACTGCGGAGATCTTTTCAGGATCTGTTCTTACACCTTCAGCAGAGATAATGTGTCCCAGATAGCTTACTTCACGTCGGAATAAATTACATTTGCAAGGATTCAGCTTCAGGTTGGCCATTTTTAATTTTTCCAGCACCTTTCGGATGTTTCTTAAATGGTCTTCGAATGTGCGCCCTACAATAATGATATCGTCCAAATATACCAAACAGGCTTCGTAGGAAAGTCCTCGTAATACTGTCTCCATCAGGCGCTCAAACGTTGCAGGTGCATTGCAAAGCCCAAATGGCATAACCTTGAACTGCCAAAGTCCTTGTCCTGTGGTGAATGCAGTCTTTTCTCGATCCTCAGGATGTATCTCTACTTGCCAATAACCACTCTTGAGATCCAAAGTCGAAAACCATTGTTTTCCGGATAAAGCATCAAGTGTATCGTCAATCCTAGGAAGAGGGTAACTATCTTTTTTAGTGATGTTGTTTAACCGACGATAGTCAACGCAGAATCGGGTAGAACCATCTTTCTTCCGAACTAAAACGATAGGCGAAGCCCAAGGACTCTCTGATGGCTCAATAATGTCATTCTGCTGCATTTCCATCAGAAGATTATCCACCTCTTCCTGCTTAGCGAATGGCAATCTTCTCGGATGTTGTTTAATGGGTGGATGGTTTCCTGTATTGATTCGGTGCTGCGTCAATTTGGTTCGCCCAACATCATCGGATTTCTTGGAAAAGAGATCTCCGAATTCTAATAATAAATTTCTTGCAGCATTCCTCTGTTTATCATCTAACTCTGCTCTCTGAAGGAGTTCATTAATTAGAGTGTCAGGAGGCTCAGATAGTGTGGCTTGACAATTTCGGTTAATACAGGTCACTGGACTGCAAGTCGCTAGCACTTCTCCTTCTTTTATAAGTTTTACCTTATTACTTAGATTAGCAACTCTTACCGGGATTACATTTCGTGAAAGGTCGACGAGTGAAGAAGCCACTAGTACTCCTTTAACGCTATTGTCGGAATCTGGATATTCAGTCAATCCATAATGAAAATTATTATCTTCTGAAAGAGCTCCGCAAACTATTGTCTCAGTTCTTGGTGGTAATGTTGTTTCACTCTTCGCAGTTATATGATGGACTGATTTAATATCTGAATATTTCGTCTTAAAAATCGTTATGTCTTCAGAACATGAGTGTAGTTCATTATTTTTAAAATCTAACTTGAAATGGTTTTCTTTGAGAAAGTCCAATCCGAGAATAAATTCGTCATTTATATCAGCGACATATGCCATATGATGGTACACGGCATTACCAAATGCAATGTTTAGATTGACTTTTCCATGCACTTTAATCTTATCACCTGTCACAGTTTGGAGGGTAATGCAGGGCGGCGTCCAGATGAGTTTGTCACCAAGTTTGCGAGCCAAATCTGTCCTAATGATAGTTACGTTGGCTCCAGTATCGATTATCATTCTGCAGGGAACTTCGTTGACATGTCCCATAACGAAAAGTCCGTTGTCGCCGCTACTTACGGAAGAAATGTGAAACGATTTAAAATGGGGCTTCTGACTCTCTGGACATCTCCGCCCCGCGAGATGGCCACATATTAGTTTCCCTGCTGTGGTGGAAGATCATTTCCACCATTTTTTCGTTTCGGGCAGTCTCTCTGAACGTGTCCGACTGCACCGCAAGTCCAACACTGAATTTTCGTGTTTCTGCCACCTTTACTCAATTCTAAGTTACGGAATTTTCTCCGCAGATCTTCGATTTGCTTTCTGAGATCACAGTCCATATCAGTAGCAGAGACGGCTCTGATTGAGTGCCGGTCTTTACGCGCGGCCTGCTGGGCAGCCTCTATCTTATGTGCGTAGACTAGGGCAGATCCAATATCTTTGACATCGGCGAGTCTAAGTGTTTTCTGTATCTCCGGATCCCTCACACTATCGATGAAGTGATGGAGAGCCAGATCTTGACGTGTCTCAGCTGGGCAGTCTGAAAATGCTAGATGGGAAAGTCGCTGAATATCGGCAGCCAATTCTTGAAGACTTTCACCCGCTTTTTGATAGCGGGACTTTAACTGTAGTCTGCTATATTCTTTAGTGCACTTATCTCCAAACCGCAACTCAAGGGCACTCGATAGGGCTTGGAAATCGTGCCTCTGCTCCTCCGGAAGCGTCTCGAGGATGTCAGCCGCGTCTCCTCTTAAAGAAGCCGCCAGGTGAAAAGCTTGGGCTCGGGGATTCCATCCATTAGCTTCCGCTACCATCATAAACTGGGTCTTGTATACTTGCCAGGATGATTTCCCATCAAATGTTGAGAGTTTAATATTGGCTAGGGAAGGCACAAATGTCACGTTGGGTTCCTCATGTCTGTTTGACATTTGTTTCTTCAAGCTTTCAATCTCCTTATTGATATTGTCTAATGCTTCTTCCACGTTTTCTTCTATCTCCAGAACTTTAGTTTCTACTGAAGTTACCTTATCTTCCATTGCATTCATCTTCTCCTGAATGATGTTGGAGAATTCTTCTTTAACACTTACAATGTCCTTCTTAAGTTCCTTTTTAAGCTCCTCCTGTCCAGCTTTCATCTCTTCCTGTCCAGATTTTATCTCTTTCATCATCTCGGTTTTAATCTCTTCTTGTCCAGCTTTCATCTCTTCTTGTCTAGCTTTCATCTCTTCTTGTCCAGCTTTCATCTCTTCTTGTCCAGCTTTCATCTCTTCTTGTCTAGCTTTCATCTCTTCTTGTCCAGCTTTCATCTCTTCTTGTCCAGCTTTCATCTCAGTTTTCATCTCAGCCATCTGCTCCGCTAATTTTTCGAGAAGACTTTTCATTAAATCCATATCCATTTTTCTTGTGACACGCTGCATCAACTCTTCAACCCCACTTCTGACACCAGTTGTACCGAGCTTCACGGGTTCGTGTCGATTGAGAGTTGAATAAAGCAACCACTTAATGAACACAAGACTTTTATTCGTAAAAATTTCACAAGGTAAACGAAATTCCCGCTGTAACAATCACAGCTACAATTCGTCAGATAGAATAATAAGAAACAGCTTCTAATCACAGGTCTCAAATACCTCAGACAGAGAACAACTAGCAGTCACAACTAATCGCGCGTATTCACTCACTGACTGTCTTCACAATACTATATTACTATTCCATGTCGGGCTGCGGTATTTATACCTGACTTGGCGGAGAAATCTACCAATTTCGCCAAGGTTCTGGAAGCTTCTAGGCTATCTCGAAAAATATTGGTCCTAGAGCTTAGGTGATGGATGTTTCCAGAAGTATCGATTTCTCGCCAAGTCGCCAAAAATCTCGCCAACCGTCGCCAAGTCGCCAAGAATCTCGCCAACTGTCGCCAAGTCGCCAAATCATTAGGAAATCCGCTTTTAAACTACAACACGTCTAAATACCGCAATTTTTGCCCAAAATGTGAGAATTTCTGATCTGTCTGAGATATTTTACGACAAATATAATCATTATTTACAAATTTGTAACAATATATTGTGTTTAGCAAAGTACTTTTTATTTATACTTTTCTTAATTGTTAAGATATTTTGCATTTAAGTTATGACATGAATTTTTTTTATTTTTATTTTAGTCTAAGAGTCATTGATGGAACTGAGGTAATTTGTGAGCATCATCCACTGGAAAATGAAAAAGATAAAAGTTCAGCATCTGGGGGAAAATCATCTTCTGACGATGTTGTTGTTCGTAGATACCCTGAAACTCCACAAGTTGGGCATTACGACATCATTAGTGCTTTGTCCACTATACAAACTACCCAACACTTAGTTTTATCTGCTTCAAAAGATGGTATTGTAAAAGTTTGGAAGTAAACGAATAAGTGAAGGAATCTGTTTGAAACAATCTGCATCAAGACTTTATTAAAATAATTTTTGAAAGTTCCTAATTTGATTTTACCTTTAAGTCTGTGATCATGCCGAAACTTATGTGAATGAATGTAATTTGTGCATGGGACCATTTTTAATATATGTTGAATGTTCTTAATATGAATGTAATACAATGAATATTTGATCAATAAAAATATTTCGATTAATAAAATGTGTATCTGGACAAAACTTAATTGCTCTGAAAATAATTATTGTTAGAATTTATTTTGTAGACCATATTTCTCTTATATAAAGCATTTATTTTAAACACAATTCCTGTTTATTGATAGTGATTTTTGGTATCTAGTTTGGGAAGTTATCTTCACATAGATGAAATTTTACTAATAATGGTAGTATTATACAAAAGGGGACATTCTGACATTATAAATGATTCAGTTTAAGATGTTGTGAGAGACTTTAGGATTGGTGTCACCAATCTTGAGAAGTATATTTAGAGCAAATGTTATCAAAGATAATTTCAATTCTTGAGAGTGAGAAAATACTAGTTAGATCTGTAAAGAAAGAAGGCTTGGAAAAATGAACAATTCAGTTAAAATAATTTGAAATCTAATAATTATATTATACCCATATCAAATCTGTTTGTAGTTTATCATTATTTACTGCCTTCTTCTAAAGATTTGAAATTGGTACTTATCTAATTCTAATTTTAAATCAACCAAATCACATATGATCACATTATACCATATTTTCTTACGAATATTATTAATTTCTATTTGTATTCTAACCTTGTTTTAAAACATGAGAAGTAATATCCGTCTTTTCTAAAATAGATGACTAGAAAAAAATGTTTCCTTATTTTTTTATTATTTTGAACCCTATTATAATTCGAAAACTTTATTTTGCTCCTTACTTTCCAAAAATTTTTTCTTAAGTACTTGTTGCCGCCTTGAAAAATTGTTCAAAGGGCGATAAAGTGCGCCAATTATGGCAACCTCCTACGCTCTTGTTTCTCTCTGATTCAGAAAGAAAGAGAGAAAAGGATTGTATTTTGTAGCGGTATAGTCCGCGTTCTGATTCAAGCTATCGTGCTTAAATAAATATTGTTATTGTTTGTTATCGACGGAATTATATTTATTTAAATCCTACCATTTTGGTCAGTCGACCGGTTGGTGAATTAGCGTCCTTTGGATACATAAAAAATTTGAAACTCATATTGTTGAGTATCTTTAAAAGGTATTACTTTCGTTTCGCATCATGTCGGACTATAAGGTCTTGAATAGCCGACGAGGCACTTTAAAGGCAAAAATTGGAAGATTAGAAGCTTATGTTAAAAGTGATAAAGCAAAGAATGATGATGCAGTCACCTTTGATGTAAAAATTAGAAACGTTCAAGAAGCAAAAACTGAATTAATTGAATTGCGTTTACAGTACCATGCTATACTAGACGAAAAAGATGTAGAGGAGAATGAACAAATCTTTGATCAAATGGATGAAGAAATCGAAGAATTGGAGGTAAGCTTGTTAAAATTAAAATCCTCCTTTAAAAGTGAAATATTGCATGCTGATTCATTTGCTAATGAAAAGAACTGTAGTAATATAAAAGTAAAATTACCAGACATTCCTCTTCCAAAATTTTCGGGACATTATGAGGACTGGAATAATTTTAAAACACAATTTGAAACATTGATTTCTTCTAATGAGCATTTAGATGAAGCTCACAAATTATTTTACTTGCAATCGTCCTTAACTGGAAATGCTCGACAAATTCAAACTACAGAAGATAGTTTTTCTTCGCTTTTTCAGGCGTTACAGGAGCGCTACGATAATAAAAGGCTTATCGTTAATTCAAATATTTCGGGATTAATAAATTTAGAAAAAATTAACTATGAATCAGGTATGGAGTTAAGATGCTTACTAGACAAAGTAATCAAACACGTTAGAGCTCTTAAATCTTTAAATTTGGGATTAGATGATTTAAGTGCTAATATTTTGATTAATGTTGTTTTACAAAAGGTAGATAAAGAATCAAGAAGGCTCTACGAAATGTCGCTTAAAACATCCGAATTACCCAAGTGGGATGAATTTATTGAGTTTTTAAAAGGAAGATGTCAGTACCTAGAAAACGTTCACGCATCTCAGTTAAAACCGAAAGTGGGCAATAAAATGAAAAGTTTTTTCGTTGACTCTAATGTAAACAAATTTCAGTGTTTAATTTGTAACTCACCACAATATCACCCGATTTTCAAATGCCCAGAATTTTTAAAGGCTAGTGTGAAACAAAGATTTTTCTTAGTTAAGAAATTCAAGTTGTGTTTAAGATGCTATAGTTCGAAACATAATTTAAATTCTTGTTATTCTAAGTATAAGTGTAAATTCTGCCAGTCGATGTCTCATGGATCCCTTTTGCATGACTTTTCGAAATCGGAAATAAAAAATAAAAACCAAGGTTTCGAGCAACCACCCAACAACACTCAAGAGCGAGGAGTTGACCTTGAGGTCAACTCTCTTCCCTCAGCTTTCGGAAAATACATGTGCAAGCGCCACTTACGGACATAAATCTCAAACTGTGGTGTTGGCTACTGCTCACGTTTTAGTGCGGGATGCTTTTGGAAAGTCACATGTGTTGCGTTTTTTGCTTGATAGTGGCTCCATGGTAAATGCCATAAGTCGTGAGGCTGCAGATTTGTTGCGGGTAAAGGAGAGCAAAATAAATAAGCCAATTAGAGGATTAAGTGGCTCCCTAATAAATGTAAAATCAAAAGTAATAATGGAAATTTCGAATTCCTCTAAGGATTTTATTAAAGTTTCGGAATTTATAATTGTTCCAAAAATCACAAATATAACCCCCACACGACAGTTGAATATTAATTTAAGAAATTTGCCTAACAATATAAAACTAGCGGATCCCACATTTTTTAGACCGAATAAAATCGATGGTCTACTTGGGGCAGAATTATTTTTTGATATATTAAAGACTAAAAAATTAAGGCTTAAAGATTCTCGCCTAATTCTCCAAGATAGTGTTTTCGGGTTTATTGTTAGCGGATCAAATTCCATTTCTAATACGACCAGCAATTATTATTGCGGACTTATGCAAGATTCAATTAACATAGATAAAACTCTTAGCAAATTTTTTGAACTTGAATCAATTCAAAGTACAACTTCTATATTAAGTCCAGAAGAAATGGAGTGTGAAGAACACTTCATAGAAACGCATTCTAGAGCACCTGATGGCCGATATATCGTGAAAATCCCCCTTAAAACTGACCATGTGTTAGGAGAATCAAAATTACTGGCATCTAAGCAATTAGAATCCTTATGCAAAAGGTTAGAGCGAAATTCTCAAATGAAATCATTATATGAAGATTTCTTGCGAGAATATAAGGATCTAAATCATATGGAGGAGGTATCAGAGGATCGAACCCCAAACACTGTATATTACATGCCTCATCATGGAATCTTGCGGCCTGAAAGCAAATCAACGAAACTGAGGGTTGTTTTTAATGCCTCAGCTCCTACATCTACAGGTACATCTTTCAATCAGCTGCAAAAGTTAGGTAGAATTCCGCAGCAAGATCTTTTTTCCATAATGCTTCGGTTTAGGAAGCATAAGTTTGTTTTTTCGGCAGATATATGCAAAATGTATAGACAAATTTTAGTCCATCCATCGCAAAGAGATTTACAAAGGATTCTTTGGAAGGAAGGTCCAGACATTTCAGTTAAAACATTCAGGCTTAATACTGTGACATATGGAACTGCCTCCGCACCCTACCTTGCCACGAGAGTGCTTAAACAGTTATGCGATGATGAAGAAGCTTCGTTTCCAGATGCTGCTAGAGTTGGACGGGATGACTTTTATATAGATGACGTATTAACGGGATCACATGATTTGGAATCAACAAGACAATTAATACTCCAGCTTGCCCAGTTACTTGCACGGGCAGGTATGTCCCTTCACAAATGGAATTCTAACGATGACAGTCTTCTCGAAGGTATCACTAGTAGTGAACAGTATTCCTTCGAAGATTCTGAGAAAATTAATTCGGTTAAGGTTCTAGGTGTATTGTGGAAACCTCAACTTGATTGCCTTTCATACAAGGTTACAATTAAACATAGAGACACTTACACTAAACGCTCTGTATTGTCAGACATTGCGAGGATATTCGATCCTCAAGGACTTATTGCTCCTGTTGGGACAAAGGCAAAATTGTTCATGAAGGAACTCTGGCTCTTAAATGCAGATTGGGATGCTACGCTTCCAGTTGCTCTTTTAGAACGGTGGACAGAATTTGTGTCACTTCTCCCAAAATTAGAAACCTTAGTTATTCCAAGACATTGTTGGAATGATAGAAATGTTACGATTCACGGTTTTGCAGACGCTTCTACGGCAGCTTATGGTGCAGTTGTTTATGCGCAGTGCAAGTTATCAGATGGAACCATTTCGGTTCACCTTCTGTGCAGTAAATCCAGAATTGCTCCGGCAAAACAGATCACTGTTCCTAGATTGGAACTTTGTGCAGCATTGCGGCTGGCTGAACTTATGCAGAAAGTTAATAAAGCCTTAGTCATCAAGGACTGTGCCACAATTTTGTGGTCCGACTCCAGTATCGTTTTGGCTTGGATCAAAAAATCGGCTCACGAACTGAAAACATTTGTCAGCAATCGAGTAGCAGCCATACAAGAGCTCACTGCGAACTGTCAGTGGCGACATGTGTCCTCAAGAGAGAACCCAGCAGATCTGATATCCAGAGGCCTAGCTCCAGATGACATCATAAGTAAGGACCTGTGGTGGACTGGACCAGCATTTCTTAAGGAGGCCACTCAATTATAAGAGACTAGCATTCCAGAATCTGTTGTGGACAATAATGAGTACTCGAAGGAACTGAAACAACAACCCGAGAACATTAATTTAACTGTTACAATAGAAAATTCAGCTTTAGGTCATATTCTTAAGATTACCAATAACTATGTTAAACTAATTAGAATTTTAAGTTTCTGTTTCAGATTTCTTCATAATATTGGAACAAGGGAGGACAAGCGTTATGGGCAGATCTCCAGTGGAGAATATCATTTCGCAGAAATAAAATTAATTTCCATGGTTCAATTAGAAGAATTCAGAGAGGAGTATAAGGCTTTAAAGGGAAGTAAACCCCTTCCAGGTAAAAGTTCTTTAAATTCCTTAAATCCTTTCTGTGATACAAACGGTGTCATCAGGGTTGGAGGGCGTCTTCAAAATTCCGATATAGGTTACCAGAAATAACACCAAATTATTCTTCCTGCAAAAAGTAAGCTAACTTATTTAATTATGGAACATTTACACAAAAAATATTTTCATATTGGACCACAAACTCTCTTGTATTACACAAGACAAAAATTTTGACCTATAAATGGCAGAAACCTGGCAAGGAAAATTGTACATAATTGCGTAATATATATAAAAAACAAGCCTATGGTAGTAGAGCAATTAATGGGAAATCCTCCGCAGGAGAGAGCTACGGTAAATCCTCCATTTACAAATACTGGTGTAGATTTTGCAGGACCATTCCTTATTAGGTATAGAAATCAAAGAAAGGGTACACTTCATAAGATTTATGTTGCTATTTTTGTCTGCATGGCCACTAAGGCTATTCATATTGAGATAGTTTGTGACTTAACATCGCAGGCATTTATTGCAGTGTTGAAAAGATTCTTTGCCCGACGTGGCAAATGTAGGACCCTGTTCTCCGACAATGGAAAAATTTTTGTGGGTGCCCAGTCAGAACTTAAACAATTACATGGATTAGTAAATCATCCGGATGAGGTGCTAGGTAAGTTCCTAACCTCTGAACAAATTAATTGGTCCTTTATTCCGCCTGGAGCTCCTAATTTTGGAGGACTCTGGGAAGCGGGAGTTAAGTCCTTTAAGTACCATTTATTTAGGGGTGCAAGAAATGCCAATTTCAGTTATGAAGAGTTTCTTACCATAGTTACGGAAATCGAGGGAATCCTAAATTCAAGACCCTTGACTCCGATGTCGTCAGACCTTAACGCCAGGTCATTTCTTAATTGGGCGACCTATAACTACAATTGTTGAACCAAATATCGTTGATGTTCCCATCAATCGTTTATCAAGGTGGAAACAAGTTGAAAAACTGACTCAGATTATTTGGAAGCGATGGAACTTGGAATATCTGAGTCATTTTCAAAATCGCAATAAATGGAAATTTTTAAAAATGAATGTCAGCCCAGGTATGTTAGTAGTAGTAAAGGAGCCTAATCTACCCAAATGCAAGTGGCTTCTTGGGAGAATATTAGAAGTTTATCGTGGCCCTGATAATTGTGTCAGAGTGGTCAAAGTTCGTACTGCTCATGGGATCTTAAAAAGACCCATTACAAAATTGTGCATACTTCCTGTAAATACTGATTAGAATTATTGTACTGTCATAACATTGTAGTCTCTGAATATTATTTATCATTATTATTTTCTGTATTGTTTAATTGCATTAATATAATTGTTCTTACCATTTAGTACTTAAACCTGTGTGTGTTAATTATGAATATTAATTGCTGAACCTAAATCCTGAATGTAATGTTTATTATTGTGTTAGAATATTACTTTAAAACTGTGTAAATCATATTTTGCTATTATTTGATTGTTGTTGAATGTTAACACTTCCACGGGGGCCGGGATGTTGCCGCCTTGAAAAATTGTTCAAAGGGCGATAAAGTGCGCCAACCTCCTACGCTCTTGTTTCTCTCTGATTCAGAAAGAAAGAGAGAAAGGATTGTATTTTGTAGCGGTATAGTCCGCGTTCTGATTCAAGCTATCGTGCTTAAATAAATATTGTTATTGTTTGTTATCGACGGAATTATATAATTTAAATCCTACCGGTACTTTTAATGTTTAGAGTTGTATTTTACTTAAGTGTTTTTAATGCTTATAGTCATTTTCGTATTTCTAAATGAAACATTTTAATTTACGATTATTAACATGCTATACAAAATATCTATACTTTATTTTTTATCTAGAAAATTCGATTGATTGCATTTACATATTTTTTCTTATTCTAACTTTACTTTCTGAGTTATTGAAATATGTAATAGTTTTTAGCAAGCATATCATTATTGGGTTATTGCTCCTCTTTATTTACTTGTTTATCATTTTACAGTAATATATTTAGCAAAAAAAAAAAAAAAAAAATCACATATTCATAAAATTGCTGGTGAATTTTATTTTTAAATTACATATTAATTGATAGTAATGTTATTAGTTTCTTTATAGTTATTTTGTTATTATTTTTAGAAAAACTATAATAAATAAAACTATTTGTAAATCATTCTGCTACTTTTTGTGTAGAAATATCATCCTAATCAAGAACTTATTGTTGACAGAAATTGATCACTATGCTCAAAATGAAATCCTTCTACACATATAAATACAACTGTTCCCTTGTAAATTTTTATTTTGCTAAGTATATTATATAATATATAAAGTATAAAGAATGATGAAAAAAATAAAATTTTGCTTTTAGGGAAATAGAAATATGCATGAAGTATAAAAATATTCAGTACATAAGTATTTTTAATGTTTAGAATTATTTTTCACTTAAGTATTTTTAATGCTTACATATTCGTTTTAAATTTTTAGATAAAACATTTGAATTTGTGATATTAATCAATCATGTTATAGAAAAATATTTACAGTTCTCTTTTTTCTGTAGAAAATTATAATTCGATGGATTGCATTTACATTGTTTCCATGATTGATAAATGGTTTTCCGCTTTGAACTTTAGAAATCTTTTTTCTTCAAGACGAGATGGGCACGAAAAATAATCAAGTGAATCATTGCCTTTGCAGTTTACACATATAATTGTATCAGAAGAGCATGTTTTGTGTTCATGTGCCGAGCCGCATTGTTTGCATATTGGAGTTTGCAGTTTTCATTGCTTAGTGGGATGGGAGAATTTATAGCATGTGCCGCATTAGCGAACTTTATCAACGAAAAGTCTTTTTTTAAATCTCAAATAGAGTAAACTAATTTCTTTTGGCAAATATAAACCATAAATGGTGATAAGTATATTTTCAGAAAGCTCGGATGATCCTTTCTTAGTGAAAGGTCTTATGTTTGATATTATTAACTCGTTTCTTTTAATTTTTTCCTCTGCGAGCAGGTTTAAATCCAAGTCTATTGGGATGTTTGTTAATAGAAATTTTGATGTATAGCTCTCTTTTTGAATTTGTGTGCGGGGTTACAGGAACTCCAAGAATACGTCGGGTACAACTAATCTCTGTGGCATTTTCTGGGTTATTTGTTTTAATTAATATTTTCCCATGACGAGTAAATATGACTTCGGTTATACCGTTTGGATTCGTGATAATCTGACTTAATTCAGTTTTTAAATGAAAGGCGTTTCTGAATTCCTCCTTTGTCATTTTCGGGGCATAGGAAAATTATTAAAATATTTTTCACACCGCCTTCAGATGCTAATAATATAGATAATGAAAGATCATCGTCAAAGTCTAGTGTATTTGAAGAAGTTATTTTTGCTGTGCGTGGTGAATAGTCCATGAATGCCACTTCAGCCTCCATTTCATTCACTTTTGGAGAGTATTATAATAATATAAAAACAAAATATTGCTCAAATCCAAAGAGCTAAACTACCAAAGAGCAAATTTTTTTTTCACTAGTACTCACTTAACTCAATTGGAAAGAACTGTAATAGGCGTACTCTTAATACCAGGATTAAATGAAATAGAAATATAAGGAAAAATTATACTTAGAATAGAGGAAAAACAGCAATAAAGCTCCAAAAAAAAAGAAGAAAAACGTCAGAACTCTAAATTCTCACAAACTTTTCACCTTAATTTCAAAGATCATTCCATGAAAAGAGAAACACAAATTCATAGAATTTTCTTCTAGAGGTTAGATTATATTACAACAAAAATTGCTTTCGTAATTTGATATACTTTTGAAGTGTTATAACACCTCAGAATCTTTCATTTTATACGTCAAATGCCAAGTAATGTTTTCAAAAATGTTCTACATTTTCTTGAAGAGCTCCAAGAAAGAACTACAACATCTTTACGTATCAAAGTAAGAACTATATCAATCTTACTTTATATTAATTTCGGAGCCTCACAAAGTGTAAAGATGTCTTGATTTATGTATGTTGTGTACTGCACTACTCAATGTTATCTCCACAGATAGAATAAGAAAAATTGAAAGTATTTCTGGTGTTGGTCACATCAATATTGATTTCAATTTAAAGATTTCCCTAATGATTAACTATATCATCTGGACTGCATGCAATTCATACATGTGAAACGATTTACAATGTAAAATAGACGTATAATTAATTTTTTGCATGAAATAATTTGAATAAAATCACTTCAAGTAGTAAAATATGAGCTTATTGAATTTTTAGAATCATTCAGTGGGCAATTCGACAGTTTAATAAACAGTTCGAAATATTGTGATTTTAAAAATATTCTCACAAACAATTACCTACAATTTTAAGAAACGCAAAATTTTTCACTATCTAGTGTCAAGCAGGAAATTTAAATATATAGAAAAGTCTTGTCGCGCGCGTTTTACATTTTGTGTAGTATGAAATAAAGAACTAACATAAAATATTGCGTATTAATACGATACTAGATTAATATAAATGTTCAGATTTTAAAATTTTTTATTAGCTGTTTAGATGACTTTATCAGAAATTTAATTGGCACTTATTTATGATACTTTAGCGTACAATTTAGCGACATATAACAATATCTAGTTAATAGTTTACTTACGAATACCAATTGATATTTTGGCGACTTTTTTTTAGGCCAAGATAGGAGCCAAAATGTGAATAACAAAATGGCAACCCTAAAATTACGTTAGCTAAAGCGCTGAAAATATTAGAGTTACCAAATATTAAATTGTATCGCCAAATTTTTTGTCAAACTAAGGTTTACCAATTTCTACACCAAGCCCCAATAACTAAAATTAGATTAGGTAGTAATTTAACATTAAAAAGTTTCAAGGATTGACTTGGAAAACCAATTACTTTTGCTATATGCTTATTTTTTCTTTGTTCATTTGAAATATTGTTATTTTTCTAGTGTTTCCATACTTATGAATGAATGAAAAAATTTTCCAGTTTAAACTTTGACTGTGAATATGGCTAACAAATGAAATACAGCAATATTTGGGAAATATTTTATTTTGAAACAAAAGCATAAATTTTTTTTAAAGTTGGCATAAACAGAGCAATACAAAAGAAAGCTGTTTTAAAATTTTTTATACTAGTTGGCTGAAACATAAAATGAATATTTTAGAAAAATAAACAAACACATGTTTCAATTTTTTTCATTACTTTCGAAAATAAAATGGGCAGGCTATATAATAAATATAGTTTACCAAAAAATTCTAAAATCAAGCAAAATTCTAAACAGTCGAATTCTGGATCAGAAAATAAATCTAAGAGCAAACATAAGGCAAGTTCTATAATGAATGAGGATTCACATTCTGTATAAAAGACACATATCCTTTAAAATAAACTTAGTGATATTTCTGGTGATTTTATGATTATTTCTTATCTCTTAAATCCATTAAAAATGTTGTAATAGTCCAACAGATCTTATTTTTCATTGAATTTTACTGATTACATAAGTGTCATACGATACATAATCGATTTCTTAGAATAAATTTCTGAAATTTTTAAGGCTAAGCTGATAATAGATTCCTCAAGCTTTGTTTATCTTTTAGGTTATAAATTAAATTAGACAATTTGGATCTTATAATTCAAGCTTTTTTTGGAAAGCTTTTATTCTTTATTTGCATATACGCTACCACATGTGTCGAATTTTCATTTGAAAAACTTTTAACAATTTAGGGATATCTGTTTACTTTTAAGAAATTAATGAAGCATTAATTTATATTTTGTGCTGTTTTTGCATGATGTATTTATTAAGCAATGTGATGGCTGTTTCGAAAAAAAAATTAAAGTAAAATGCTCGAGTAAAATTATAAACCATTGGTTTAAAGGTGTAGGCGATGACTACGTGGGCAGAGATTATAATATAATTATCACTGTGAAACAGTACTGATTTATTTTCTCCTATGATATGGAGTGTATAGTGCAAGATTAGGCTGAACCTTACTGAAAATGAAAAAAGTTGATTGTTGTTGAAAATAATTATTTCAACTAGAAGAAAATCATTCTTTAAAAGTTTAAATTTTATCGTTGGCTATTATATATTTTAATTTTTAAAGAAATGAAATAAATCCTGCTTGTTTAATAATTTTATTCACTCAATGCATATTTTTATGATATTCTCACATTTATTATTCAGAATAGTAGTGAAATTTTGACTTTAAAGCTTCCTATTTAATATTAAAATAATAGTGTAGTGTGAGATAACTATTAGTTTTTCATGTTTTAGTTTAATTAACATTATAAATATGAAATCTTAGTTTTCTTAATATTATAAATGGGAAATCATTAGTCATTCGTTTATATTTTATGAGCAACTTGATCAATATTCATTTTCCAATAAATGGGACTAAAATTATATTCATTTTCCATAATTTCATTTTTATGTTTCTAGTAATGTTACATGTATAGGGATTTAAAATCATGGAAATGATAGGATAAATTTTTTTATATAAAAATTCATGGCGTAGCAATAATTTTAATGAGAATATCAATATAAGTCTAAATAACAAGGGGTTATATAGTTTATACACCAAAAGTCAATCTATAAATGTATTATACATAAAATTAACTAACATGCGTAAAAATGTATAAAATATTTTCAAATTTAATAACTAGAAGCACACATATACGAACACAATTAATAAAAATTAATTCATCTTATGTATATGAAAGATTTTAAATTTTTTGTATAGAAGTTATAGTTCTAATTACTTTTTGACTGAAATTTAATTTTTTACCAATGTATTGTAAACTTAAAAATCATTCTCTGATATATTATTAACTGATATTTTTTTATAATTTAAATAAAAATATAAAATATTTCTTTTTTCCGAAAATTAAAGATATCTTTATCTCTGCTTCTAAATTAAGTGCTGCTTCACTCTAACTTGGTAGAGCCCAAGTCTTGACTAGGTACAGGGAAATATGCTGATGCAACAATAACAGAACATACGAAACTACTAAAACAATAAACTTATTGGTATTGTTTAATGGATAATCTAATAGCTATTGGCTGTTGTGTAAAGTATTGGTAATTCCATTGTGTATACTGCGAAGACATTCCATAAAGCATCGCTTATGTGCTTCAAAGCAGATAAGTGGGAAAATTTCAAGGCATCTAGTAATTTAAATGTTCACCCAAATGCGCATAATTAATTCTACTTATTCAACAGTGGGTATCTGAACTTTTGGAGGCTTTCAATTTCAGAAAACGTGATTTATAACCTCTGAGAACACACAATAATAAACATATGCTCTGTAGAAGTGATTCTAAAACCATTTTTTAATTATTCTCTTACCAAACAGCAACTTAATTACCATGCCTATAACCGAATTTTAGTCGAACATTGCAGGGAAAAGAAAGTTATAAATCAAATTATGAATTTTATTAATAAGTGTTTACTTTAGCCAGGATTTTGTGTGGTAAAAAATGCTTTTAGATTTAGTGTTCAGCTTCATTCGTATAATTACGAAACTTGGAAGAATGATTTGGATAAGGTAAAAAAATATCTTAATTTATTGTCGTTATCTTATAGTCATCATAAGGGTACGTATAATTAGAATTATTTTAGCTTATTAATTTAAATATTTAGTTAATAAAAGATGTGTTCTATTAATGTCAGTGTTTGTCTTTTCAATAATTGCCATTTTCATTACTTCAAAGAAAATCTCTATTTCAAATTAATTGCTTTTCCATAAATATGAAGATTTTGCAATTGAAGTGACATGCGTAATGCAGGCTTGCTATTTCTTTCTTTCAAAACTATTGAGGGTGTGTGCTATGTTTTGTGAAAATCTAAAATTACATTAGATAAGCATTTCTAATTTTGTCCGATAAATCATAATATTTTAACAGAATTTTATTTTTAGATACAGACACAGAATTTTATTTTTTAAACATTTATAATTTTTAAAACTATTTATTTGCTAAAAAATAGTTATATAATATACTATATTTTTTCTGTGCTGCCATTATTTCGGCCATAATCTCTAAAATAAGCAAACGCTTTTGTGCCTTTATTTTATTTTATTTATTTACTTTGTTCTTTTTTTTTATCTTTCCTGAGTAGGGAATGAAAACATCTTTTAAATTTAAACACTGATGAGTTTTGAATTAAAGGACTTAATGTTTTTTTATGAAATATTTTATGATTTCTTTACTTTTTCTTGTAACATGATAAAAGACATAATTTAAAGAAATCTCTTGTTGTGGAATTGAGGTAACATTTAAAGTAAACAATTAAATGAAACTTTTAATTAAAATTTTAATGAATGCTAACTAAATATGTAAAAACAATGAACAAAAAATATATTCTAAACCCTTGAATTTGTGCAGAATTTTTAATCAAAATAAAAAAAATGACTTGAAAATTTGATTTTGAATCTTGTATACATTTTAAAATTTCTCAAAATAAATGCATGTCAACATTTTAAATAAAGTACGAGCCATCACGTGGTAAAGATTATTTTGTTTGGTTTATTAAATTGTGTAACCAAACTTTTCTGAATTTTTATGCAGAAAAGAAAAAGAAAAGAATCAGTAAATAATAAAAAGGAAGAAACTGGAATCGACAGAGAAGAAAAACGTAGAAAGAAAACGCAAAGACATTCCAAGAAGACCATCGAACATCAATTCCAGAAAGAACTCTAGAGCAAAAATTCAGCCAAAAACTGAGCCTCCTAAAAGGAAGAGAAAATCAACTAGACCAGTGAGTATATTTTTTAATGCTATAAACACACTTTTCTTGTAATTTTAAAATTATGAACTTTTTTTTTATAAAACTCGAAAACTTTTTAAATTTATAAAATTATCTACAATGATCGCTTATATTATATTCTTCCTCGTTCCTTTTCGTTTTACTATTGTGAAAATAACAAATGATTCTTTCCCTGCCCACTTTTTTTTTAAATTCTGAAATTAAATTATTATTAATTCAAAAAGTAATTATTAAATCAATTTGTAATAACTTTGTATATTTCCTTATAATTTTTTGAAACTTTCCCAAATTTAGGTTATTCTTTTCTGTTTATTGTTGAGTATTATTTAAATTACGAACAGGTCGCATATTTTTTAAATAATGTTTGTTTCACATATTTTTTAAAAATGTTTTCACATGTTAGTCGAATTATTAATAATTTTTTCGATTTTTACACTTTTTTAAGAATTAAGGGTGAAATAAACTTCACAACTATTTTCTTTTTGAATGCTTTACTTTTAAATACTCAAAATTTCGTTGAAACGCTTAAATTAACGTCTACGTCATCTTGAAAAACTCATATTTAATTCTTCTAAAGTTATTTTAGAAAAGAAATTAATACAAAAAAGTCAGAAGATACATCAAAGTATGCAAATAATTTCTCTTCTAAAGTGATTTTCTAGTATTTTCGAAGAGAAAAGTGCTATGATATTGTTTAGAGCTTAAATATTAAAATCTGTGCAACCAGAAAAAACCGTGTTTATTCCACTAATTAGAAACAAATTAAATATTATTTAAATATTTTTACTTTAAGAAGAGTCAAAATTTACTTTGTGCATGTTCAGGCATAAAGTAAATGTCGCATTTGCAAATGAGCATATATTTCATAATCAGTTATTTGTATTAGTAGAACGCTTTTACTTAAAAACAAGTTTATTGTGCGTGAAAAAAGTATATAAATAAAATAATTGAGAATAGGATTGTTGGATGTATCTTGAAAAAATGTGAGCACTTACGAATTTGTGTACCTTTAAGAGAGAATGTTTTAATTTGAAATATTCAAGATTAAGTTATCATGTTAGTGATCAGATATATTCTTTCTTATTTAATTTGAAGAGGTCGCAAAATACAGATGTACAGCTGATATAATGATTTTGGGACATGATATTTGCCAACAATAACCCAAAAATAACAATAAAGAAAAAAAAAACAGTCATTCATTCCAATTCTATTTCAAATAAATCACTAAAATGGATAAATTAAAAAAAGTCTTTCAAAACTGTCTACTCATATATTGTCTCAGCAAATTGTAAATTAAACTTTCATGCCTGTATTCTTCACAATAGTCTCCAATAGTTTCCCTGTGTCTCTCGTATTTTTAAAGCACGGATAGCCTGTCTCATTTCAGCAGTTACTGCAGGATTTTCAATAGTTTCCAGCTTTATATTTCTTTTTATCTGATACTTTTTCATCCATTTTTAAGATGGCATGAAAAGTCCGACATACATCTTCATTAGTTATTGTTGTACGTGATGCAACTCTAAAAAGATAAGTTTAATCAAAATCTGATACAACCATACTTACACATATCTTCCCCACCCGGACAAATGCAACCTCAATGACCAGAGATGTTACTGCAAAATACACGTTATACAAAGATCAAATGATTAAAATTGCACCTTATTGTGAAGTGGTTATGATTACAAAATATGCAATGCAGCCGCAATAGTTGTCTGTAATCTCTGCCATACGTCTCGGAATAAAATAAAAAAGGATTTTGGATGTATCTTTTGTGTATAACAGTTCATGACGCTTCCACATATTGCCAAAGTCAATCTGGTGTACTTGCGAATGGTGTATCCTGGTTCAATAATTTTGCAAGCATGGGCCATATATTTTCAATTCAAGACTGAGAGAACAAGCAAGCCAAGGAAACAGTTCAGTCTTGTGAGTATAGAACTCTTAAACTTTACATGCCATGTGTGATCAGGTACTATCTTGTTGGACGCCGTTATATGACTGATGGTAAGTCTTGATGGTGTAGGAGAGCCACGATTACCAACACTTCAGAGATGTAGTGCTGGCTGTTCAGTGTACCGGAAATACGTACTATAGGGATGCAGGAGTGGAATCCAGTACCACCTCAAATCAACTGGATGCAGGATCCTTGGGATGATGTATAATGCAACAATTCAACAGTCTCTCACCTTGGTGTCTCCCGATTCAAATCAGACCATAGTTGTGCTTAAGGCAGGAGCTGGATTTGTCAGTAAAGACATACATATATAGCGGTGCATGCGAGAACCCGGACTATATCGTAAGATTAACGGGTTTGGAATACTCACCCATCACCAAGTGCCTCGTAAATTTGAACCACGGCCAGGTGACGAAGTCACACCTGAGCTGGCACGCCACTCCAAAGGAAGAACCAAATTTGAAGCGTCACATATTAAATGCACACACATCCCCAATCCATGCAGCTCCAGCAACCCAGTGAGGGAGAGTATGTGGTCATCCTTCCCTATCACTGCTCGCGGCAAATTATGCTTCACTTTACAGATCTAAAGAGGGAAACGGCGCTGACAATCGTTCCATTTCTTTATTCAAATCCATCTTACCATTGGCAGCGTAAACTCTTGTGGATCTGAAGGATAATTAAAGAACCGGATGTGTCTTGCGGACATTTCCCTCAGCTTCAGATGATTTTGAATGCGGCGAGCTTATGCCGAATTATGCGAAATGGACTAAATCTATTGTACTATTGTTCATAATGTGACTAAGTAACCCACCACTTCCAAGTGCATTATGAGGCAGTCATCCCATGCTGTGGTCAACAATGTCGATATTGTCAGCTCACTCGTTCCTCTTGTATCCAGTGATTACAGATCCGAATCACAGTTGCTTAGTTTCATTCAACACGATCATCAATTTCTCTGGAAGGTAATCCATCCTCTTCCTCTAAGTTTCTATACTTCTTTGGTCGAACACAGAAACGCACTCCAAAGATGCTCGATGTTCTCTACGAGGCATTGTTTGACAGACTACATGCGCAGAAAACAGTTGCTTTATTTTAGCTAAGGAATCTCTTCGCTTGTTACAAAGCGCTTGCAAGTAGTGCAAAACAACCGTCCGCAATGTGCTGTGATGATAATGATTTTTAAACCTCGCATGACACAAATTTATATGATTTGTCTGCTTCTTTGAGCGTGTTGCATTTTGGGTTGTCAGCAGTGTGGTTTAAAATTTTTATTCAAAGAATAAAAATAGGTATTCGAAAATGGTAAGCGAGAGTGCTGATAATAAAGAAAGGCCCTTAAACTAAATCAAAATATTTTAGCATGTGCTAATTTACAAGTGTTAGAGATTTCTCAGTTCCGATAATATTATTTACGATCATATTAAATAGAACCTTCTGTATTCCAAAAAATGGAGTATTGAAAATACTTAATAAAGTTATGTTGTTGTTACTTGTGACACTTCGACAAGCCAAGCTCGCTGTGCCTCGGATATGCGAATTTAATTCAATAGCGTCTTTCGTTTAATCAGAACACCATGTTGGTGAAAGTAAGACTTTGCTCTTCAAATTCTCCGATAGATGACACCACCAGAGGATCCACTCCCTCAATTTTGACATTGATTTGAAGGGAGAGGATATTTTCTCCAGACCATTGTACATTGCACCCATAATAACTGCTCAACGACAGACCACAGAACTTTCGTTTCCACAGATTTAACGAGCACGTTCAATAAAGTTCTATATATAATGTATATTATAGAAATAGTGTAGAACCATAATTAAAATAAAATTACAATAAGTATATAGTTAAGAAATAAACATAAAAGCTCTCTAAAAATATCCAAGTATCAGTATCAATATTCTGTAAAAGGAATAAAAGGAAAAACACATCCTACAACGAGTTCAAACACAACTATGTTGATTTTATATCTAAACTCATGACGTATTGCAAAGTGCAAGTTTAAATGTCAAATTTATTCTTGAACACAAGTTTTAAAGGATTTTCCTCGAAATTATTGAGATTTGTTTACTGTGTTAAAGTTTCCGCATTATAAAGCAATTTCTTTATGCTATGCCTTACAAAGTAATGTACATTAATAAATGGCTTCCATTAACATAATTAGAATTCATTAGGATTTGGATTTTACTAATCGAATTACGTAGATACTTTGCACCATTTAAATTTAACATCCTATTTATTATTTCTTTTCAAAATTAATATGAGCACAATAGGTTTATGGTTCATGATTCTATAATCGCAATTGAAATCGCTTTATGGAAATGAAAATGTTGTCTAAGTTTCAAATTTTTTGCGAATGTAGAAAGATATGTTTGGAGTGCAAACAGATGTAAATATTCACGGAGCATTTTAATTTTCATAGAATATTTATATTAGATATATAGAAATTGTTGAGCAATGGATAACAATTTTAAGAATAAATTTGAATGTAAGTGATGAGTACTTAGATTCTTTTGTTGCAATGATAACTTCAATGAGATGTGTTTGGCGACCAATAACATTTTAAGTAAGATACTAAGCAAATATAACGGCCATTTTGTTCGTTCGGAAAAAATACATGACAAACATGGCACTACAGATGAAGTTTTTCTATGAATTTTCCATCATACTTATTAAACGATGGAAAGTTGTTTTTATCAAATGTATTGATCCTTATATACCAGTTTGAGATTTGATAGTTTTACATCCAGTGAGAAAAACGGCATCAATTATGGATCGAGAGGACATCTTTTTCTAAAACTCACTTAAAAAAGATTAATGTAAAACGTGACAAAAGCCAAAATTATTACCTTTTACAAGAGAAATTACTGTTTTTGAGGTTATAAATTTTCAAATTGTAAATAATTTATCAATTTAGCATTGCTACATAAAATTGCTTAAGTTGCATAACAAATAATAAAACTAAGTTATTTTTAAAGGATGGCAATTATTATTGACTTTAAATAAATAGCACCTGAAATTATTTCTAGAAAATCATATTTTTTAAAATTTTCGATGTCTATGTGCATTTAATGGAACCATAAAAGTAGAGTTTGTTTGATCCATTATGTATATATGTGAACCCTTGAACCATATATTTTATTTTTATTTCATTAGTAATTTATTTATTTGAATAATATATATATTTTCCTCTTTTTTATTTATCACTAAAATTTAAATTACTTTAGGTAAATCAAACAAAGAGAAGAAGAAAAATTTCCAATCATTCTAAAAATGAGAAGCAAAAAATCCGCCGCAAACGAGCTGCTAAAAATGAACAAGAATCCACAGATTCAAACAAAAAGACGGAAGAAAGTAGCAAAAGCCCGCAGGAACAAAATGTTATAAAAATGGTAAGTGAAAACATCTATGTAAATTAGTAAAAACAATGAACCAGAGTATGTTGAAGGATTTTATGCGATGTTAAAAATCTCTTATTTGCACCTTATACTTTTCGTAATTTGCCAGAGTTATCAAATAATAAGGATTTTTTGAACATTAAAAAACAACATTTTCAAGTAGTGCATTAGAAGAAAATTATACTATTTTCAGTAATATACTGCCCAACATTGTAAATGCACCACCAAGAAGGAGTAGCAAGAAAATTATGCAATGGTAGGAGCACCGTACCGAGTTATGCAAGTGATGTGAAATGCGCAGCTTTCCAACGTATGTCGAATAAGATATAAGGTGAGAAACAAATAAAGTGGGCAATATTCACTCCGTTATTGGTGCTTGGAAAATAATCGTTGATAGTCTGTTCTTGAAGCAAAGGAAGTCTGTAATTGCAGAGAATGCCAGGTCATCGTAGTCCAGCAGATAGATGAGTTTAGGGCGTGTTTGGTCCTTACGGCAAATTGCAGCTGACAGACACTTGGATACAACCACTATGCACCGGCTGTGGCAAAGAATGCTGGAACAAGGAACTGTGGAGCGTTTGCATGATGCTTTTGCAGTCAGAGAGACGTTAGCACGTTTGGATCTACGCGTCCGACCGGAGGTGATGGCGGCCTTTCAAAGTACGTCTGCCAAAATCCTGTAGCTCGTGCAAGACATCCTGGATGCTCCCATATGGAGCAGAACCATTTGCCATCGATTGGTTGCTAATGGCCTGGGCTCATGGCATCCGTTAAGAGGACTGCTACAGACTCCACTGTATAAACGCCGACGTCTGGAATAGTGCCGGATCTGAACGATGTGGACGACGGAGGACAAAGGATCGTCTTCTCATATGAGTCCCGCTCTTGTTTCTTCAGTGATAGTCGGGGCGTATGAGTGTGTCATAGACGTAGAGACTGGTCCAATCAGGCAGTAACAGCGGAACGCTTCACTACGTGACAACTCGGTATCATGGTTTGGCCCGCAATTACGTACGATCCCAGGTTACTTCGAGTTCATATTCGTGGCACTATGATATTCGAATATTACTTGGATGGTGTGCTGCGACCGGTGACACTCCTTAACCTTCAAAGGGCGCCCAGTGCCCTTTATGAGCAGGATAATGCCCAACAGCACATTGTTCGCATCAGTCAACATAGTCTGCAAGGTGTACAGCTGCTCCCTGGCTACCATACTCGGCAAATCTCACACTAATGGAACACGTTTGGGATATGGATGGTAGCCATTTGCAGACCTTGCCTCCTTCAGAAAACGCACTTTAGCAAATCGTTGACAGGGAATGGAGAGGCACTCCCCAGAATACCTTCCATACTCATATTCACACGGTGCCTAGACATGTAGCTTCATGTATCCACGGTGGTCTTACAACCTACTGAATCGACCCTGTTCTCGCTCTGTACTATGCATATCATTTCGAAATACAAATTACTTATTATTCGTTGCTGTTTCTGTTTGCTGAGTTTCGTCACTTTCTGGCAAATCCTTCTTGGTGTTGCATTTTCAATGTCTGGCAGTGCATTTGGTGGTATATCTCACCAAGTGTAATTATTTATTCTTTAAATTATTGTGTTGTTTTGACGTCTACTTAAATTTGTGTCGCGAATTTAGAACACATAATTTTAGGAACCAAATTTTTATTATTTTCTAAATTGCACAGAATGAAAAAAAAAGTTACAGGAAATTCTATGAACGAAAATACACATCCAGTATTTTAAAAAAGGTCCTCCATTTTTTTATATATTTTTTAATACAGCAGAATAGCGCGCGCTTTTATCTACTGTTTTTAAAACTCACTTCGCTGACTCCGCAGCGCCATCTCGTGATAGTCGGAATCACTACAGTGTACAGCAACTGTTTGCTTATGTAAGTCTCAGTCATTTAAATATATCACATTTTCCTGAGTTCTTTGCTTTGTGTAACCTCTCATCTATACGCTGTTTGAAGTTTTGTCAATTGTATTCCCTTCAGCTGGTGGTTCATTATAATTTTTCTTCATTGTAGTTGTTCTTTATGAATTACTCATGAAGCAATTATTCATGAAGATGATTAAAATTCTGCTTCAAAATAAATACACCAGTGAAAGATTTATAGATTCATTACATAATTTCTTTCAGACTTTAAATTATAGTTTAGGTTGAACATATATCGACTTCAAGCAAGTGGTGCTCTTTTTCAGTTAATCTTTTAGCTGTTCAATTCTTATCTCACAAACATTTCTTGATGTTCATTAATAAAAATAATATAAATTTTGCGAATTTCCTTTATGACGACTTAGAATCTGGTCTTATAGAACGTGAGCAAAGATCTTGCATTTTCCGATATATTGTTAATTATCAAACTAAAATGCGTGTGTGGTTTAAAAGCTGTAGTTGTAGTAGAGAAGATTCGATAAATGAATTTCTTAAATTGTGCAATGTTTTTCTGAACTATTTATATTATTGAATAATTATCCAGAGTCTTAGGAATTTTACGTCAATATTATAGAAGACTCCAATCAGCACGAAAATTGATCTTATTTAATCCCTAAACAACAGCTAATAAATCTCGGATATTTTTTTCTCGGGTTATTGATAATAAAATGATATCATTTGAAAAGGTTCTGTTTTACATTAAAAAAAATCTGTTTCGAAAATCATACGTTAATGGTTGGAAAATTTCAAGAGTATCTTTTAAAGCAGAAGACATTCACTTAAAGTCCAAGTGTTATAAAGGCAAACAAAAATGCTTTATTAAATTCTACAATTTGGAGATAATAAGATTAAAAATTTTACTCTAATTCTTAAAGTAATGTTACTTTCTTATTCTGTGGGTGTTGACAGATTGGAATTTTAATAAGGGGATAGACTTTCGCTGATATTATGTTTAATATGTGCGGATTCACATCTTTTTCTCTGGTTGTAACATTCTCATGTTTTTATTGTAAGAAATTGAAATTTTTATTTTCTTTCTTTATGTAAGAAAAAGAATAAAAATAAACTTATAAAATGTTCTTGTTATTCGTTACTGATTTTAGGTTTTGAAAAAAATGTACTTGAATTTTAGTTTCGGAGCTAAATCTGTTAGGATAGAATGGCTTTGAAGTTAACAATAAAATTAGCTCATTGAAGAATGTTGTCGCAGCATTGATAAAAGGAGAGAGGCTTAAAACAATAACTTCTTTGTTGATTAAACATTAGGATTATCTGTGATTAAGCAGAGTTACGCAAATATTGTTCCAAATGCAATAGTCTGAATGCTAAGGAGAGCAATCGTAACAAACTAAAAATTCGAACTTCAGTCGGTTAAGTATATTAACACTTAACCGGTTACAGTTAATGTTCTCTATTTGCACGTTGCCGATTAAGCGCGCACCGCAGCAGTTGATTTTCTAACTGTAATAGATAAGCTTTATTTTCTATTGAGATCCTGTGTGTGTTTTTAAGTTTTGTAAAACTTAAATTATAATCTTTAAATTTAATTTAAAATATACTTAATGTGACTATATTAATACTAATCATAATAATTAAAGCAAATATTATGAGAAGAGTATAACAAACTTGTAACATTAAAACGTTAGAAAAATTCTCATCGATTTTTTTTTATCAGTTTCTTAATTTTTTTGAGTTTAATTAAGTAAATTCCCCTTTTAACCAAAAATTTTTGTGTATGATTTAACTGGGAAATTTGAAACATTTGTTTACGCTCTAAAGTGAAGAAATAAAAATTTAAATACTTCGCAATATAGCCACAGTGCAAAAAACGAAAATAGATTCTTTATAGGTTTAATTAGACGAGTGACAAATGATAACAAAAGGAAATATCTGTAATTTATCCTACAGTTAAGAGTGTCAGATATGAAAATAGATATAAATATGACTATTAATTTTTGTCATTCAAAAAATGTTTTTATTTCCAGTGTACATACAAACATCCATTTTTAAATTTTATAATTATATTAATCTCATTAAGTTATTATTTAATATTTTTATTATTTTAGAAATTTTTGCTGAAAAATTATCACTATTTATACATAGATGTACTAAATACTTTACAAATATATCGAAAGAGAATATTATTTTTTTACTACTTTTTAATAAACCTCTTGCATAAGATTAGAACAAACTACAAATATCTTGGATTAGATTTTTGAAATATGTATTTTACCATTACTAACTGTTAAAATAATTTTTTTGTCCTTTCAAATAAATGCATTTCATTTTTCCTTATTTCTCAGAATTATATGCACACAAGAGCTTTCAAATAAAATATTGTTGAAGAAATCTAATTCACTTAAGAAGGCCCTTAAGATAGCTAGTTATATACTCACATGTTTACAATTTATATCTGAACAGCTTATTAATCAAATTATGTTTTCTTCACATTTTTTTTTAAATAAATCACATATTTTATCAATGGAAGATTTTATCGATGGAAAATGATTCACTCTTTTTCCAAACGATAATGATAGTGTTTCCAAACCATTTTTCATTCTTCTCAAGACTGCGGTAGTCCCAGTCAAGAACTAAAAATAAAATATATCAATTAAAAACAAAAAAGAAAACATTTCTATTATTTAACGTTGAAACACTTTTGTGATGATAATTTTTTAAATATATTTTAATGCTAAAGAAATAATGAAATGAAATGCTATCATCAATTAAAATTATATTTCAACGATAGGTGGCAGCACTTAAAATAAGCTGAGACTGGTAATTTTATCTAAATTGAAAACAGAAAAAAATATTTGTTTATTAATTTCTAAACTGTTTGAAAACAAATATCTATATGATTTTAATTTTTTTTTACATATTTGCATAATTTACATATTGATATTTTATTTGCAACTATGATTAAACAATTGTAGGATCAATAAAATTCTTACTTTATAAAAATATATATATTCTTTATAAAATATACAAAATTTACATTATGCAAATTATCGAAACTTTCTTAATATTTTAATTTGTATTCTCCTATAATAGAAAATATCTATAATAATTTTTTTTATTATAGTAATTTTTTTATTATAATTTTTATTATTTGTAAAAATGCATACTAAAACTATCTCTAATCAGTAAAAAAATAAATAAAAACTCGACAAAATATAAAAAATTAAAGCATATTGATTATTTTCAATATTATTTGCATTTTTATAATTATTTAAAAGTAAATCTAAATGTCAAAAAGAATGTCTTTCATTCAAAACGGAACTGTTAGTTTAAAAACGTATTTTTTTCTCGTTTTTAAAATACCTTTAATAACTTAAGATACTATTTTTATTTAACTTATGCAATCGAAAGTATTTTTCTAAGTAACTTAACATTTAGCTTTTAGTTTAATTCATTTTTATCTACTTGTATAATAATTCTAGATTAGTGTGTTTAAAATATCTAGAAAAATCACGCAATACACTTTTACTCTGTGCACAAAATGTAAAGCTGAACAAGCATCGCCTGAGCATATCTTGAGCTGCTTGAATTTTGACTTGGAAGAGGCTTATTCAAAGATCCTTATGTTTTTTGCTGTCCTGGCTGTTTATGGACTTGTGGAGTTGGTCTAGTATTGGATCCATCCGGGATTGGCAACAACAATAGGAAAAGCACAAACCCTCTTTATTTTCACAACTATCAGATGCGGTCTTAATTGTAGTAATTTAAATTTGTGCTTTTAAATCGATGTATTCATTTTTATAAAAAAATTTTTTCTTGAAATTGATAGGTTTCCATAAACATATTTAGTAATAACATTTTTCTCATCAACGTTTAACACTATAAAAAAGTGTCCCTTATACTCCGTACAATCAGAGTTACGAAATATATCGTTTTTTGACATTTAACTATTTATTACACAAAATAATTGATCTGTTTCTTTTAAGCAGATTCTTTAGGTTTAGCTATTTTAACATTAGCAAAATAAACTAAAATATTTGCATAATTGGCACTTTGTGTTGCACTACTTATACGAACAAAGTCTATTCTAAAGGAAGTAACATAATCCTTTTTAAAAAACTTTCCAAAATAAATAAATAAAAAAAATTAATTTTAACGTGTCCATTCAAAATGTTGGACAGTTGGAAATTTCCACCATTGTTGGTAAAATACATAAAATATTTTCCACTAAAATAAGAAAATTAATATTGAAATGTAAACAAACTATATATATATATATATATATATATATATATATATATATATATATATATATATATATATATATATATATATATATATATATATATATATATATATATATATATATATTAACGTGTCACGATGTATGTTCCCGATAAACTCCGAAACTACTGAACGGATTTTGATAAAATTTTGTAACCATTTATAATATAGTCCAACTTAAAAGATAGAATAGTTTTTATCTCTTAATTATTATTTTCAATATTTATTATACGACATTAATGTTTATTTATTGTTTAGTTCTGTAAGTTCCTAATAGATGGCGGTTTAGCATCTAAGTTGCACAGGTATTCGGTAGATGGCGACGTGTTTATTTTTCTAGATTATACATCTTCGAGAAAATTAACGTGCGCGCGCAATCGCGTGGTTAAATATAGAATTTACATATATTTTTATTATTATATTTTCATGATGTACATATATTTTCATATATATTTTCATGATACATATATTTTCATGATGTATAATCATACTATAACAATTTTTTGTGAATCACTTTCATAATTATACTTTGTATTGTGTTATTATTGTGCGTGTTCAGTTTGAATATTTTTAATATTATAAATAGTAAAATAAAATTTTATTTATTGCTGTTTTTCTCTACTAATTTTCATACCACCTCAAAAACATGTAAGTATTTCTTGACAGCCTTTTATTTTTTTTATTTTTATTTTATAATTTGATAATTATTAATTTATTCAGTAGAACATTTTGATCTAATTTATTTATTCAAATGATAAATTCTTTTAATTTTTTTATTTCAGTATAATACCGCGGAAAAATTTTTTAGTTTTAATAATTAAAAATTGAAAAAATAATAGTTCGATGTCAATGTTATCTACCTCATTTATAACAATTTATTTTTAGATGTTTTTAATTTATATAGTATATTTTATAAGTAAGTCACTCATTACTAACTATAATTTAATATAAGATGAATAAAATGTAAATTCAGAAAGTATATGTTGATTTGTGCTTAATTTCAAAATTTCTATACTTTACCTATTACTTTTAAATTTTTGCGAAACGTTTTATTTTTAATCTCATATGAATGAATCTATTTTAAATTTTTTTAGAAAATATTAATTTGATTGTACCCAAGAATTAGTAAAAAATTGATTCAATGTATTATAAAAACTCAGCCACTGCAACGCGTGGCTGGGTCAGCTTGTATATATATATATATATATATATATATATATATATATATATATATATATATATATATATATATATATATATATATATATATATATATATATATATATATATATATATATATATATATATATATATATATATATATACAAATGCGCATTTGCCACTAATGCTTACATATAGAAATAATAACTTTAATAATAAGATTAACTTTAATAATAAGATTTAACTTTAATAATAAGATTTTGATAGATAAATTGTTTTTATGACTCAATTGTTTGGAATTTTTTGTCTCTAAATGGTTATTTATTGCTCACGAGGGATATTTCATCATTTAAAAGAGTTTGTGAGAGAAAGTAAAATTAAATCATTATAAGAAGTATAGCTAATACATTATAGAGCGAACCATCCACATAAGTATACATTTTAAGAAATTTAGGCTTTTGCTTTTAAATTTATGATAACAATATGTGTGCTATTATATTTAAAAAATATAATTTTATAAATATACATTAAATGTATACATTTTTTAAGGATACTTTAATATGAATGTACTGATATTATTTCATAAAAACAGATTTTAAACTGTACTCCCATTCTATTTAAACTAAACAAAAATAGTTCATCTTTGAAATTCGCAAAATATTCATTTAGACTTATGTATGAGTCAAACTTTAATGTAAACTATTTTTTACAATTTTCTTATGTAAAGTATGTAAGAACCATTTATAAATTTCAAACTCCATATGTTTTTTAAAGATCATATACTTAAACTTAAAATTCATTTAATCAAACATTTTTCTTTCAAATTTATAATTCCAATTTATTTTAAATAAAATTAATAAGAATTTAAAAATATTTTCTTTTAAATATTTCATATAGAGATATCTATCTATGATATACAAATACGAAGAAAAAAATGGTTGGCAATTTTCATTGAGAGATATTTTTATTTGTAAATTCGAGATTACAACTTTATTTTCTCTAGATTTCATGATACAAATTAACATTTCTAAAAAAAAGTTAGGAATACTGTAATTTACTATCCTTTCATCCCGTCAGTATGTGGATAAATTGAGTACCAAGCTTGGAAGCTAGACACAGGGTCTTCGGTCAATAAATCAGATTTGGGCTATGTAGGCCCTTATGCGGCTATAGTGACATAAGTTTAATTTTTTTATTAGTGATAAATGTTCATTTTTAAAATATTAGATATGTATTTTTATTACAAATTTAGTGAATGAATACTTTTTTTTATAAAACGGTATGTATAGCTATGTTTTCGATTTATTATTGATTTTAAGCTATATTACTGTATTATTATTATTGATTCATACCTATTTATACCTATTATGTTATTTTTGCTTACAATGTGTCATTCCTTTTTAGAATAAAGAAGAATGGAAACATCTTTTGAATTTTTTTAATACGCCTTGTATCACTAGGAGCCAGTCCCGACAGTTTTACTTATGGAAAGAATTTTCTAAAAGGAAATTAGGATCCGATTCGCAAGTTACACATTCCACCTCTTTGGAGCTGTTTCTTCAAGACAGAGGGAAGGAAAAAGACGTTTCTGAAACAACGGACACGAAAGAACCTGAAAAAGATGAGTCAGTTAGTTCTTTAAGACTCTCGCTCACCACAAGCGACGGGAGTTCGGAAATGACTGAAGCAATCGATTTTGAAATGATCCAGGCAGACGATTTTGCAGACAATTGTCAGAAGTTAACTGAAAAATCCGAAGATTCTAGTTTTCAGGAATCTTGGACCAATGGTTCCCCAGAGAGATGTGATACAACAAAAAGCTTACGTTTCAATGAATCTGATATTTTTACAGTAAGTTTTTCTAGTGATCATAAGAACTGCGATGAGGATCTTAGCCATGATATCATCCCATGTTGTTCTGAATTAGTTAACGATATGATAATTTTAAGTATTGATGATAATTTATCTATGTTTGATTCCAAAAAAGAAACTTTACCACAGTGTCACGAAGCTACAAATATGTCGACGATTCAAACAGAAGAAGATGAATCCCATCAAACTTCAACAACATCTCACTTGGAATCAATCGAGCATATGGAATTGCAAAATGATGAAATCCTAAATCCACCATGTTCGACAAAAGATACCATCGCGAAAATTGAAGATTCCGCTGATGATATCGTAAAGGAATTAGTTATCCAGGTAGAAAGTAATGTAGAAACGAAACAATCATCTTATTCTGAATCAGAAAATTTAAATGAAACAGTTGTAATCAATGATTCCGAAAATGTTAATTCTGATTCTTCAGTAATTACTGATAAAAAGGGAGATGGAATTTCAGATAGAACAAAAGAGTCACTGTTTAGTCAAGAATCAACACACAAAATTTCCTCTGTAATAGCTAATGAAAAGGGTGATGGAATTTCAGATGAGACAAAAGTGTCCCTGTTTAGTCAGGAATTAACACACAGAATTGAAAATTATCAATATGAAACAGGAGAAAGGGCAACTCAGAGTTCAGTAAATGCTGCATTTACATGCAAATCTTGTGGTGTTCAAACAGACACGTTGCCTGATTTTGTAAGTAAATGCTATTATATTTACAAGCTTATAAATATTTGTACAATATCATTTATGCTTCTCTAACAATTTTAAATTTGGTTATTTCAGGTAAATTATTGCAAAATTTGTGAAATTTACCGGCACATTTAGCAATTCGACTCTTTTTTAAAAAAACATCTTGATTTAGTTCTATTTATAATAATATTAATTTTTTAGAAAATAATTGTATTTAGTGCTATATTTAATGAGAACTGTATTTTTATTTTTAATATTTTTCCTTACATTTTTAAATGCATTCATTCACCGATTAATTGAATTTATATGTATAAACGTTGCTTTATTTAAATGACTGTACATGAATGTCAGATATAAATGTAAATCGGAAAGTGTTGAATGATGAAAACTGTATCCTTATTTTAAATGAATAAAAGATAATTTTTCATAAACAATTTAATAATTTGATAGAAAGTTATATAAAACATATTAAATGACAGATATATTCAAATTATTGTGCAAATAATATTATAAATATCATCCGTATCAAATAATATTATAATGGCATAGTATTTATTTAATTTATACTAATATTATCATAAATAAGAACAAATAATTATCAACAGTCATAATCTGTTCATTTTCCCCCTCGAATTGGGCAAGAGCAAAATTTTAATTTTCCTCTAAACTTTTACATAAATTATAAATTTTGATGCTATAAGTAAGTCTGTTTTTAATTTGACATTGCAGTTTACCTGCATTGGAGCATATTAATATGTTTTGCTACGAAATAACGATATAATAATAAGAAATTAGATTTGAATGAAACTGAAACATTGTTTATTCAGAGGCCAAATCATTTTTATTTTATAAATCAGAAGTTTCACTTCAAATAGAGAAAATATATAGACACCTACTTAAAAAATGGTAGCAGAATTTGTATGAATCTTGAGCACTAATATATTTATATCTATCAAACTAACTTTCTCTCTCTATACATACATACATATATATATATGTATGTATGTACATATATATATGTATGTATACATATATATATGTATATATATATATGTATGTATACACACATATATATATGTATGTATGTATACAAAGGGGAATCGGTTAAGGAACAGTTCGGACTGCGAACAAATTGGACAATGAACACATTAACGAAAGATTTTTGTATTCAGAGAACGAACTCATATTCGGATAACGAGCTGAAACGAATTCTACAAACACTTCTCAGATCTTGAAGCATGATGTGCTGGTTTGATACACCCAACGGACCATAAATTGTTTTTCATCTTTCTTGAATTGTGTTGCTTGCTATTAATTTCAAAGTTCTGTAATGGAAAATAAAATTCCAATAGAACATTTAAAGCCAAAGTAGAGTATTAGTTTCGGTTTTGATTTCATTCAAAACTGAAGCTGATTTCATTTTGAGCACCCCTCCCCTCGTTGGCTCGTTGAAATAGTGCGAGGATCTTAGAGCAATATTCTTAGAATGGTACCCAAAACAAACTGCTATCAGTAAGGTTAGGAATCCTTACAGCAACAATGTCATTAATCACTTCCGGAAAGTCTTAAAAGAGAGAGAAAAGTAATCGTCATTGGACATGTTCTTTAAGACCCCATAAACAAAACATGAAAAGGATTGATTAATATACAAGACTATACTTATGTGTTATTTCATAAACTTACTAAGAAATTATACATCCTCTTTTAAATTTAATTTTAAGGGTCGTCTCCAGAATAAATTAATCTATTTCACAAAAAAAATCTATGGCCACATTGATGATTGGTTAACGAACAATTCGAATAGTGAGTATAGTCTTCTAACGGATTCTGTACACAGTGTAATGCATAAGTTCAAGTATAATGAAGAACTATAGAGAATACTTAATAGATGATATAAACTATTATCAACATATGGAAGAAAATAAATATTATGTTATATCATCTGTACATTAGTACTTGATGTCAAATAGTTTATCATAATTTCATTATGTTTTTTATAATAAGATTTCAAAAATCAAGGACAGAGATAAATATTGGAACAGGTGGTAATTGCGGGTGTAAATTGTTGATTCACAGGTATTCAGTATTCATGTGTATTAAATGTTGTCATATTATACCCCAAAGACTCTCAATAGTTTATTTTTTAGTTCATAGTTCTTTTATGAATTCACTTTTTTACGGTTAATGAAACTATGGATTTAATTAATAAGTATTGATAAAGCTATAAATCTCAAAAATTATTAATCTATGTGTTAATTAGAAATATGATTAATATTTTTAGGCACATTATACAATTTTTGAGTTATTCATTAGACAGTTCTAAGTATGATTTCAGAAATCAAGAACAATGGAAAAATGCTACTTACTTACTTTACAACTTTACTTTTTTTAACATTACTTTGTTTCTTTTTGGATTTGTAGAACCAAGGAAAAATAAATTTCCGTCAAATGGTGGCAGAAATGCGAAAAGTTATTAAATAGTTTTTTTTATGAAAATAAATAGCTATAAAATTCTTTTGGTACCAATGTAAACTTTAAGTTACCTATTAATTACATAGAATTTTTTGGTTACTTTACTAATTATAAAATTTTTTAACTAAATGTCTCAACTCCAAGATTAAATACAGAAGTTTATTAACATAATATTCTTAAATACTCTGTGAAAAGTTGTTTAATTTAATGAAATTTTTGTTAACATTGTTAACCTTTCACGGTAGAAACAAAATTGTTTTAAAATTTCCTGCCTGTAATTTAAGATTATTTAATCAAATTCTAATATTATTCATCCAATTTAATTATTTATTTATTTTTGGTATTAGTTAGTTTTCTCCTGCAATATTTATCGGTAAAACATTTCAGATTTCGAACTAAAATGTTTGTTACTTCAATATTTAATTCAAATTTATTTCCTTTTCAGAAAAGTTATTTGAATACTTCAAAGATGATAGATGTAGCTATACAAGTCGAAGAAAGTATGGATTTATTTCAAGAGAATAGTACTGAACTTCATGGTAGGCCTGAAGAACCAGAGAGAATGGATTGCAATGAATTTTTACTGGATTCACAACTTTATTGTGTTGATTGCCATAAATATGACTATTATATCTCAACTAATAACACCATCCAGTCTAATGCTCTTATCCCAAATCCTGTATTAGGAGATAACTTCAGTCTGCCAAATGAAAATTTCTCTTCGGTTTATTTCACAGTCTCGGGTGTATTATTAAAGCCTCTTGCCTCAAATAACATTGAAAACAGGTCTAATAACAGAAACTTTGCCAGTTGGAAATCAGATGGTTTCCAGACTAGTTCTGAATTTAATCCTTCAAAGGTGAGCTTCAAGAATGAGACGGAGGAAAAAAGTTTGGTAACAACTGAAAACACTAAGTCTTATTGCACTAAACAAAAGAATGATAATGATTTCTTATGGGAGAAAAGTGAGAACGATCATCAGTTTGGTTTAGAATCTGACTGTAATATCCCTGAACGAGAATCAGTTGTGAATCATCTAGGTTTTGAATCTGACTGTGATATTCCTGAAAGAGAATCAGTTGTGAATCATCTAGGTTTTGAATCTGACTGTAATATTCCTGAAAGAGAATCAGTTGTGAATCAGCTTGACTGTAATATTCCTGAACGAGAATCAGTTGTGAATCATCTAGGTTTTGAATCTGACTGTAATATTCCTGAAAGAGAATCAGTTGTGAATCAGCTTGACTGTAATATTCCTGAACGAGAATCAGTTGTGAATATTTCAGATGATACCGATGAATCAAATAGATCGAACACTTCCATGTGCTTAAGTTCAATTGTATCTCAGAATTTTAACAAGAGAAATTCTTCGACAAATACAGAGATGGTGTGTAGTTTTTCAAGTCCTGATATGTGTTTGCATCATTGGGAATATAAACCACCAATAAAAAATCAAAGATGCATGGAATATTCTCCAAAACATATTGCTAAACTTACAAATTCTTTACTTAGAAAGTTAATAATATTAAATAATTTTAATTCAATTTTCCCTGGAAGTATATATTACTCTCAACCTATGTTAAGGCAGAATCCCATCTCCAAAATGTCAATAATCCATGACCACAATATTAATAATTTTAGCCGCAACAACCACAATGGATCAGTGAAGGAATGTGAGATCATAGCAAATGAATTTTCTAGAACATTTAATACCAGTTTAGTGCATTCTAAATCTGAAAATAAGAAAGAAATTGCTTGTTTTAGTTCTTTATCTCAACAGAAAGCCAAAAAGTACTTCTCATATAATCCATCTATTATCAACAACACTAGAAAATACAGAGTACCTATTTGTTTTACAAAAGAGTATAAGGCGAAGCAAAGAAATTATTTCTTTTCTAAAAAATTATCGAATCCTGCATCTAAAAGTCAGATACATTATTTTAAAAAATTGAAAGCATCCAAGAGGAAAAATACCAGAAAGCACTATGGTGGAGTTAATCTACCCACAAAACTGAGAAAAATTACTCAAGAAAGTGGACAGATAAAGGATCAAACTCCTAGAATTATAAATCAAAAGGATGAATTGCCACATAATAAGCCCAATCCAACCAATCCATCGCATTATGAACGTCCAATCCAACCACCAAACTATCTGTATGAACTTTCTACCCAGGAAGCCCTTTCTTCTATCGGAATATGTGTGAAACATCCTAATTTTTTGAGTCGATATAATACTTCGTCGGCAGTGAAGAAAAATAGAAATGATGCTACGTTTAGTTTGTTTTCATAAACTTAGTGTAATTCTGTATACTAAAATAAATCTGGAACATCAATTATTAGCCACATTATTTTTGTATTTTTCTTGAATGTGCTAAATTACAATTATACTATTTTTATTTTAAGAAATTCACTTAATACCTCAGTGTCCAGCATGAATTACATGTTAATTGTGTTCTAAGAGTATGTGAATAAATTTACTTAGTAGATAGAGAAGTTGTGATTGAAAAAGGCGGCAATCCATTACAATTTGTAACCTTAATAATATTTATTAATCATAAAGTGGTTGTTTCTTTCATTCCAGTTGAGATTATTTATTACAATTCTCATTGGTTTAAAATACCCATGACGTTAGATAACGTTTCATCTACGTCACATCGTACTGAGACGGCGTCGTAAATCCGACTTGTCGAGAATTTTGATGCCTGCCTTGTATTTCAAACTGTATTCTTCGAGCGGCAGTAAACAAGGCGAAGTTCACCTTGTTTACTGCCATGGCTGAGTGTCGTCGGCGATGAGAAAAAATCCATTCAGGATTTTTACCAGTTATAAAGAGGTATTTTTGAATAATAATTTTTTTCCGTTTGTGTAAAAGTTTTAAAAATCATGAAAATTACCTGTAGATCTAAATAATTGATTTCCAAATCTTTGGAGATATTGCTTCCAAAATTGAACACACTGAAAATTGAACAGAAAAAAAAAGCGAAATGATAAAGACAAGACAAAACATCCATTTTATGGTTAGTTTAAATCGGCAAGGATGATTTAAATTGTTCATGTAATTTTAATTTTAGCGCAATTATTATGGAGTGATAATGACAAAAAATAATCGTAAAACAATCAATGTTAGCTGACTTTTTTGGATTTCCCCAAATTCGTATTCCAAAGCAAGAAAAGAAACATTAATTTATGCATTGTAATAGAATTGCATATTTCAATAAAATATAAATGTGTGTGTTCTTAACTATTATTTTACCCTATATAATTATCATGAATTTAAGAAAAGTAATTTATTATTATTTTAAAAGAATACTTAATTGGACCATTAGAACCGTATTTAGTCAATAAAACAATAAATGAACCCACAAAAATGCTTGAAACTGCTATAAAATTTCATTAGAAATGCATTTTAGCTTTTAATATAATTCTGGAACATATATATATTTTTAAAAAATAACTAAGATACTAAGATATCTAAAGCATATCTAATAAGATTCGATCTGGATATACCTTGGATATTGTATTTTATTTATATCTCATGGGTATCAGAACATCCCATAGATATCTAGGCAACATCCTAAGGATATCCAAAATATATCTAAAAGATATCCATCAGATGTCACCGTATCCAAATGTCCACAGGATATCCATTTGCTGCGACCCTTTGGATAACTGGTGGACATAACGGCGATATTCGGATATCTTGTAGATATCTAAGAGACAAAGCAATGTCCAGATAAATTTCTGAGAGATATCTCTTGGATATCCTGTGGATTTTCATGGTTGTTTGGGATGTTATTTGTTTGTTTTATTGCTAAATATAGACAACTGCTTTATAATTCCATTTTGCTATCAAATAACGAGACATATAGCTCCTTCGTTTCTAAGTATTCATTTGAAGAAACATTAAGTAGAGGCTTTTGATGCATATGCATCCTGTTCATACGTAGTTCATTCTTTGTATTAGGGCAGCAACCAATGCATGCAATATTGCGTCTTAGTAATCAATACTTTTAAATTTATATTGATATCTTTTTCGTGATGGACAAACGTTAAAAGATTTCTGTCTGCAATTAAAACATCTATCATGTATAATACACAAGCTGAAATGTTTATTTATTTCATTCTTTTGATCATGGCAATAATAAAGCATTTTACATTTCTTTCCTTTCATGAAAGAAAGTAAATTTCATGTTTTATATGATCACATTATATAAGGTTGAGGAATAAGTTCGTAGCGTTTTTACCGAAGACTTTTATTTAAACAAAAAACTATAATTATATCAATAAGTTAATCAATTATATATTCGCCGTTGTTGTTTACAACCTCTTCCCACCTCTCGACCAATTTGTTGATGCCGTTCCGCCAAAAATCGCCTGGTCTAGTATCAAAGAAGTTGTTGAGCCAGTTTTTAAGGACCTCTTGGTGCACTGGGAAATGCTCGAAAAGAATGCCACAGTCAACAAGGAGCTCTACATTGCCCAGCTACACCACGTGAATGAGGCTATTCGACTGAAAAGACCTGATTGACATAGTCAAACCATACTCCTTCACGACAACGCCAAGCCCCATGTTGCACAAGTCGTCAAAGCCGCACTCCAACAGCTTGAATGGGAGGTCCTTCAGCATCCTCCGTATTCTCCAGACCTTGCACCGACCGATTACCACCTTTTCCACTCCTTGTCAAACCATATGAAAGGCGTTACCTTCGATAACAAAGGGGTCTTAAAAAAACTGGCTCAACAACTGCTTTGACACCAGATCAAGCGATTTTTGGCGGAACGGCATCAACAAATGAGTCGAGAGATGGGAAGAGGTTGTAAACAGCAACGGTGAATATATAATTGATCAACTTATTGATATAATTATTGATTTTTGCTTAAATAAAAGTCTTAGGTAAAAACGCTACGAACTTATTCCCCAACCTAAAAGTATATACAATGAAATTATATATTCATTCATTGGAGTTTCATATACTATACTTCAAGAATTGCAGTACATAGTTTTTTTAGGGAGAGGAATATTATAAAGAAATTAATAAGTAGCAACATAATTGTTCTCATTGTATATATTACTTCATTGATTTAGTTAATACCATGTATCGGATATTCTAATACTTGTAAACTGTTGTAAAGAATTTATATATCCACCTCGTTGTTTTCAAAGTAGAATTTTCATAGATAACATATCATATTTATTCATGGTAAGGAAAGATAACCGAAAATTCGTATGTATGCAACCCGAAGTGTATGAAGAAAGCAGAAAAGCGACACGCATCAACTATCATTCAACAGTGACTATGATCGAACCTAAGATCTCCATTCTGCAGAAATAACTTATAATTTTTGTAGCTAGTGACAGCAATCGTATGTTTGTATTAATAATAAACATTATGGTAACTATTTCCAGAAAAAAAATTTATGAACATTTTAACTTGACTCGCTTTTGATGAATTTTGAATCTCAGACTTTGTAATTATTCTTGACAGAAATGAAATGTTCAAGTAAAGTTATTTATAGTCATAACATTTAAGTGATATTTTCTTATTTGTATGTATAAGACAATCAGCTGTTTCTATTTTCTTATGTATTATACCTGTGTTTGTAACATTACTTTTGACGAAAGTTTTTTATAATTACTTATAACGAGTTAATTACTTCTAATAATTTTAAGACGTGATATATAGATCAACTTGCAGTTATTTTTTATACAAATTAAAATAAGTAAAGATATATGTTGAAGAAAAGCAAAAATCAAAAACTCAACTAGCCTAATATGCTGTAACTAGATTTCAAATAACTATGCTATTTCAATTATCCTTGGTTATAATTGTAATCAAAAAATTAAATGAACTAAAAATTCATATCTTTCTCAAAAATAAAATATAAATAGTACGAAAGATAGATTTTTTTTTTAAATTTAAGAGTGAGAATGAGAAATAAAGTTATAAATATTAAGCTTACTGAATCCTTTATTGAAAACAATAGTTCAAAATGAATATGGTGTTATTAATTCTAGATTGTTTAGCAAAGCTAAACAATCTTCCAAAAATCAAAAATATCGAAAAAAAAAAAAAAATCTGAAAACAATAGAGGATTCTGAAGGACATCTGAATTCTTAAAATCCCAACAAATTAAAATATGAGCCGGAGTCACTCTGTCAGTTTCCCGCCAATGGCATTCTGGGAAGATCTTCTGTCCCTACTGGAAAGTGAGTGCTCTAACATGGCCACTTAGGAAACTCGAGAAAGTCGTTGATATTTTCTAGGTGAAAGCAGAAAAGACTCGCCGGGGCTTCTTCCAAAGTACCACAGGTGGTTGTGATGAATCCTTCCAAGTAGGTGTAATTTCATTTTCCTAAGCGAGATCTCACTATCTGGGAGAAAAGGCGTCATCCCCTCCTCTCTGCAGCAATCCTAGCCAGATAATGGGCCTTTTCATTTCCGTCGAACCCAACATAAGATGTGATCCCTTGAAAATGGATAGATTGACCAAAAGAAATCTGAACGAGAAGATATAAAATGACTAAGGTTGTCTTTTGTATTGCAGTCCAGTTAAATATGCATTGTATAGAAGTACGACCGTCAATCAAAATCCAGTCGTCATGTAGTTGTCTTTCTATTTGATGCGCATATTATAAGCCCCTCCTGATAGCAATAAACATTGATCTAAAAACCGTACAAAAGTCAGGACTCCTTATTTTAAATTATACAGAACCAATACAACTTTGAATGTGTACTCCTCTATCAGAAATTCTCTCATCACCTATGCTGCAATCAGTGTATATCTTCAAAAGAAGATTGATCCCATTTACAGTCTCCAGGGCTCATTGGGACGTGTTGTGTTCCAGTGGATACCTGGCCATTCTGGTATCTATGGAAACGAGCAAGCGGTCTTCTTCCCAAAGAGGAGCGCAGAACTTCTCCAGTCAAGACGCACAGAGATTTCCTACCACACTATAAAGCTACACCTAAAACAAGTTTTTATAAGAACGCAAGCTTCAAAACTACAAGAAAGGATAAAAGCCAAGCGGTGGAAAGATGACCTTCTGAATATCCCTGATGATCCACACCGTGAAGTTGTGGCACAGTTTGAACTCCTGATGGGTCATGACTCTCTGGCTGAGCACTTGCACCACATTTGCATCTTAAGCTCACTCGACTGTCCACTCTGTAACTTGACAGAGCCCATGAATAGGACCCACCTCCACCGCTGTGCTGCACTGAATCATTGCTTTATTGGCTAGCCAAAGAACTTTTGGGGCAATTACTCCGATCATCTCGTTTACGTTTATGTACTGTAATCACATGTTCTCTCTTCGTCTCATGTCTATTTTGCGATTTTTCATGTGTTTCATTTGTGTTATTCCTTGTATTTGCCCTGCCATTGGAAATTAAAAAAAAGAACAGCCTCCTGGTCTAATTGCTTGATGAGAGCCAGACTCTCAGTATATATTTCTTTATATTACTTAAAAGAATCTCAGGAAAATAAATCCCATCAAGTTTCAATTTAGCTTCTAGATGGTATGAAGAAAGAAGTTCTGCATTTGAAGAGGAAAAATCCAAGTGTTTCAGCGTAAGAAAAAGGGATATACTTCTTCAATCGTTGGTAGTTTGTTAAAGTATAAAGGTAAGCCGAGGTTCTGTGTTGATCATTGTAACTAAAGAGCTTGTTGTAGTGTCTTGAGAGAAGATAACTCTATCTTACAATGAAAGAGGAGGCAAATTACCCTCATAGATTGCTATGTCATTGGGACGACAGCGACGAAGTCTTCTTATAATGAATATATTTATGCAAAGTTTTTAATAGTTTATAATATATATATATATATATATATATATATATATATATATATATATATATATATATATATATATATATATATATATATATATATATATATATATATATTATTATTATTATTATTATTGAAATTTTAACATACTCAGTTTGATTTACAATACTAACAAATACTATTATACTTGTATATAACAAAGCAAATAAAAAATGATCCAAATAAAAACTGCAAAATGTTATTGCATATATTTACAATAGAGTTAAAAATTGGAGCTTATTATAATCTAGAAAAAGTGTGAAATTCCTATGGAAAGTCACAAAATTAGCAGAATTGGTCACAGCTAAAATATAGAAAAATAAATGTTTTTTTAATACTTTGAAAATGCATTTCTAATGAAATGAAAGCTCCCTTTGGGATTTTTCGGGTTTCTTACTAACATACTCAAAGAAGAATACATCTGAAAAACAATGGTATATGGTATAGAAAAAATTTTTAGATTTTAGCAGATTTGTTCTTTTTTTAATTACCTTCCTTTATTCTTTAACTACTATCCGATTAAAATTAAGCTTATAAATTAAGTATATGACTTGAAGTTGAAGTTATTAAACATATCTCTAAGAAAATCACGATATTATATGAATTAAAGACACACACACACACACACACACACACACACACACACACACACATATATATATATATATATATATATATATATATATATATATATATATATATATATATATATATATAGATAGATAGATAGATATATATATATAGATATATAAACCTTAATGTTTCAGATACCTAATTTTTTCAGACCTGTCACGCTTATTATACAAATCTTACACACCGTCTCTTTATTTTAAATCAAAATTTGAAAAAAAATATCTGTTTCGAAACAAGAAAAACATAATCCAGACCTGTTAAGAGTATACCTAATCTCGTTTTAGAAATATTAGATGGAAAAATTTATGCGGAGATATATTTAAATTTTGCTTAAAACTGAAAGTTAAGTCGAAATGGTTGATTTGCTGAATCATTTTCCATTTTAAATAAATATTCTATATTTTTTAATAAGTATTTAAAACTAATCTCTTTAAAATATTTGTGCTTATAATTATTAATACAAATCTATATTAATTTTTTAGACAGAAATTAAATGATTTAAAATTCCTATTTTTAAATGGAACTTTAATTAACACTTGAGAGAATTCCAAGGAAAATGAGTACCTTTTAATTAATTTAATATTATTAAATTATTTTGCGTTTTTGAAAATAATTATTGCAATTTTCTTTACCATTTCAATTAACAAGTGAGAAAGTTTCTTTAAATTAACTTGATAAAATATTTAAAAAAATGATGATAAATAATGACTGTTGTTTAATCGATGATTGTAAAAATCATAATTTACTTTTAATAATTTTATTCTGAATACAGATGTACAAAATAAATAGAAAAATTAAATAAATATCATATATTATACATGGTCAACATGAAAGTTCTTGCCGTTTTTACTGACCCAAAAGAACATAAACTACAGAAAGTGTAGCCTATTGTTAGTACTGGATGTAATCACCATCAGCATCTTCAGCCAACATGTCTCCAAATGTGTAATCATCTTGCTACAAAGCACAAGGGTTTTGGACGCAAAGAAGTCCATGAATACTTGGCACAAGCCTGGTACATTGGTGAAGGATTTTCTACGAAGATGACTGTCCGTGGAATGGAAGAGGGGTAATCTGATAGTGCAAGGTCAGGTGAGCACGGAGGAGAGCACAAAGTCCTCCAATCAAGTCGCTGAATGGTATTCCTGGCCACCCACGCGATATGTGGCCTCACGTTATCGGCTAAGAACAGTAAACCCTAGCGATTAATCAGTGGTTGCTCTTTCTGTTGCAATGCCTGTTGCACACGTTCCATTTGCTGTGAATACAGGTGAATGCTTGGCCCGTTGGTACCGTACCAAACAGCTCATAGTGAACTACTTCACGACTAATCCAGCAGACACCACCTTCATCACAGTGGGACAAATCTATCATCCTGAATTTTTGAAACTAATGCCTTGTCGCGTACGTTCATTCACAGCACTATCTACAAACGTTTGACGTAATAAGCGACTTGATGCAGCTGCTGTTGATGATAAGCCCGCGTTGAAATCGTGAAGCAAAGAACACAGAAAGAGTTTCCATGGAGACGTCCCTTTTTCTTCGCTACTGTACGAGTTACGATTGATGAATGGACCTGCTTTTTTAACAACTGATATCCCTACTGACCAGTGACGTCATACACTAATTTGCATACTTATTCTCACTTCATTCAGTGATAAAGCGAAAACGACAAGAATTTTCTTGTTTATCTTGTAGTACGTTGCGTTGACAAATTTAACTTTTAGAAGCAAAATTAAACAAGAAAAATTTGCAAAATTATTATATCAAAATTTTAATTGTTTACATAAATTTATATAAATAATGCATCACATGTTTTTAACAAGTTACATCAGACAAATTTATTCTTAAAATATTTCAATAATACGTATTCAGCATTTTGCTCAAATTATGATTTCTTTTTTTAATAAATTAAATATTAATGTTTATTATCACTGCATATTATTCATATTGAATTATTTTCCGATTAAATTAATAGCTTATTGTGATAAGCTATTAATTTAATCGTAATTAAAATATGGACAATTTTCTCCAGCTTAAAAGCTTTTATTTTTAAAACTGTAGAATATATGATTTTGGTATCAGATTATTTAAGATCTTTTTGAATTTAACAATTGCTTAAGATCTTTTTGATGGAATATTTTAATTGAGAGTACGCTATCTTAGACAAAATTGTCCATAAATCTAGTAAAAAATATAAAAATAATATTTTTTCAAAATGCTAATGATGTAACCAATTTTGTCATCAAAGATGATCTCATTATAGAAAAACATTGCGATTGCGGTATCGAAAAATTCTATAATTATATTAATTGGATTATATCGATTTAGCAAAAATCGATTTAATGATGGAAATTTGACGGTTATTAGCTTTAATTGATTTTAGGTTATATTTTATCCAATTTATATTTAATTTCAAAATTAGAATCAAATATTACCAGTTAAAAATCGGCAAATAAATAAAATACAATCAGCCAAAAAAAAAAAAACTGCCAAATGTTTAATTTATTGCAAAATAATATTTGATGCAAGGCAATATGAATTATAAAATAATAAAGCCATTATTATATGAGGCCTTTTATAATAAACTTTTAAGTAGTTGATTCTAAAAATATATTTTGACAAATTGTTGGTAAAAAATAATATGGTCTTCACCGCATTTACCAAAATATTATATTAAACTTCAATTTTTTCCCCTTTTTAAAGTTATTTTTCAAAGAAAAAAAAAGCTAATTTAACTCTGAAATCGTGATAAAAACTCCAATTGAAATAATTAAAAACTTGTAATTCTCATATTAAATAAATTACTCTTTTAGAGTACATAGTAAAAAAAAAATGAATGCTCAATTTAAACATTAAAAATCAATAAATCGGATTGATTTTTCGTGCCTTTCATTTAATTTCATTATTTGACGAGACCCAATTTGCTAATTGGTCTTCCTAACTGCTCTACAATGAAGAGCATTCAACATGAACGTGGTAAATAAGATAATAAAATTCTTTAAATATGCTTTTTTTTTCAAATTCGCAGAAATATCTTCACTCAGTGAAAAGAGAACCATTTGAGGAAAAAAAAAAAGATTTTTTTCGCCCAAAAAAATTCAGAATGTCTTGATTAATTAACTCTTTTCGTGCTCTGTACGCGTCAGTTATCAGGGCATGCACTGTTTACTTGGAAGAACTGCTCGAGTGATTATGTAATTGGCTAACATTTAGAACATCCGTTTTTCAATTTTTTCTTCTTTTTCTTTCTTTCTTTTTTTTTGTAAAAAGTTTGCTCGGATAAGGATCATCTATACTTTGTTTTACTTAATTAATTCTACTTCAATCCCTATTTTTATGTCATATAATATTGCGGTAAATCTATCTTGTTGAAAAAATGGTGCATTTGAAGAATATCACCCGTGCAGTTTGTCTTTCAAGTTATCCATCTAGAAGGTCAGGAACTGTGCACTGAAGATTGCGAGATTTTCGGGGAGGTCAAAAATATTTTTATAATGGACTTGAATGTTTAAGTCAATGAAGGTTCAAATAGATACATATAAGTAAGCAATCTGTAATTTCTAGCCAGAACGGAAGTCAAATTTTTTTGTTAATAATTTTTGTCTTATGTAAATGACTCATACTTAAAGTATAACTAAAATTCCTAGTCAACAACAAATAATAAAACTAAATTTTTCAAAAATAAAGAAATAAATAAAGATAAAAATAAACAAATAAATAAAAAATAATAATTCAAATTTTATGATTATTTTTGTTCTTAACAAACAATATGAATAAATTTAATTTCGATAGTAATTATATTTTAATTATTGTTCTCATATAAATAAATTCTCTATTATATTTTGGTTAGCTTAATATTTTTTAAAAAAGATAGCTATAAATTTTAAGATATTACGAAAGATATTTAGTTATAAATAACTAAACTAATTAATTTTTATTTAATGACCTAAATTATTTTTTAATTTGTTTAAACTAATAATATGAGAGTTGTTTATTGAAATGTAATTACGCGCGTGTGTGTGCATTAGTTAATTATCTATTAATTATCTTTAAAATATTCCTAGTAGGGAGTCTGAAATGTGTCAGAAAATAATTTTATTTTGAGTATTTTTAATTTTAGTAAAATTACATTTATGAGTTTTCAAATATGAATGAAATTAAGAATTTGATATTTAAATTTAATTTATAATCGAAAATATTAATTTCTAGTCAGTTGGAAAATGTATTACTATATGATTTTAATTGAATATAATAGCTTACTGACAATTATGATAAATGATTTTAAGTGACTTCCATAAATAAAAAAAATAAGTGATAGTATGTGAATTGTTTTCTGAAACAAACTGTACAGATAATTAAAAAAAATATCAGAAAATTAAAAATTTAAAATAAATTTTTCTGATTTAAATAATGAAAGTTAATTATTTATTTTATGATAATAAACTCAAAATTGAAATTATTACTGTTTAAAAGTATTATTAAGATTTTTGTAAAACGTTTGCATTACTTGAAAACTTTTCAAATGATGGCTCGTTAATTTCAGTTCATATAATTTTTTTTGTATATTATTTTGGTATTTTAGGTATACATATAGTAAAGGCCTTATAATGTGTTATTAACATTTGCTTAGAGTGTCATTAAAAGATACTTTGAGATAATTTTTAAATGTTGAAATTTGGTTCAAAAGAACCTAGTGTGGAAGTACTCTACTGGTATGGGATTCAAAAGAGCCGTCAATAGTTTCATGCCCCTTCTCGAAAGACCAGCAAAATGAGGCAACACTTGCCGTTGATAGCGGTAGGGAGGGTGACCACATTATCCCTGACTGAGTTGCTGGAGCTCCGTGAGTTGGAGACGTGACATGCAAAATTCTTCTGCTGGTAATAGCATGGATGTGGAAAGGGGAGTACCAGCTCAAGAGTGATGTTGTCATATGACTGTGGCTCAAAACTACGTGGCGCTTGGTGATGGGCAAGAATTCCCAAACCCTTAAGGTATAGTTTGCTGCATGATTGTACCGCTTTGTATGTTATTGTTGCACAAGTATGCTTCCCTGTACCTACTCCTAGATTGGTCTCTAGCACTTAGATAAAAGCAGCCAGGTGGTGTCTTCGTGAAGCAGGGACCAAGCAGATACTTGGTCTTGGCAGGGACCAAGCAGATACTTGGCAAGTACTGGATGTCTCATCCAGTACTTGCCCTACCACTACCAGAGGTATCATTTCACTTGGAAGATATTGCGACGGAACTTCAGTTAAGTTAGGATTTGAACTAACTACCTTCCAATAATGAGGACGACACCTTAACCAACAAGGTCACCATGGACACATCGCTATGTATGCATGTATACATCATTATGGAACAAGAAGTAAGTATTCATCTGTTTTCTGCACTCACATCCATCAGGTTGAATATTTAGAAGTTCTTCGCGTTTCTTCTTATGCAAAATGTGAATAAAATCCATGACATTTGTGAAAAATCGACCAGTAATGTAAGATGCGACGGATATTCAAATGCCTACAGCTATTAGGCTGTCTGCTAAGTGATGTGAAAACATGATAGTAAAAGGTGTACTATATATGTAAATACAAAAGTTCAACTTATGCATTTCTTTCTTGCTATTCAAATCCAGAAAAATGACGATTCCTGTCCACTACAGAAATGATATAGTATCTCCATAAATAATACTATGCCATTTTTTGACTATACAGATGTATACAAATGACATATATTCATGCATTTACTTCTTACGTAAGTGACGCAATGTTATTTTACATTTATAACAGCTTGAACATTATTTGAGACAATTATGCGTGTGATAGGCAATAATCTTAAATTGCAAAAATTCTTTATCAGATAATTATTGTTTAAATAATTTATGAATTTAAAGTGGAATAGTTATAAAAAATTTCAGAACTATATTTTAATAAATAATTATGCAGGAAGTCTGATAGATGAGAAGTGTCTTAAAGTTGCTCTTAACACTGATTAAGTGACAAGCCCAACATCTGAGTGGACAGTCTTGTGTTTAAACTTTTATTTCCCACCAGAGAAAAGCCAAAAGTATTGACGCATCCGATTTGATTAGATTGTCAGTTATGTATTTATAGACTTTACCTAAGTAAGCGTTCAGTAAAATATTTAGTAAAAATGTTTTACTTAAATAGTTTTTTAGTAAAAAATTTACCCTCTTTTAAAACTTTCATAAAGGTAAAACATAAAGATGAAACCATGCACCCTTCTTTCTTTATCCAAACTTCCATATCACACTTGAATAAGATTTCGCTTGTTTATTGCCTTACGGTTAATTTTTGTACAAGAGTCCAAATTGAACAAAAAACTATTTTTTGAAGTGGATTCTAAACCATTACAAACATTGATGTTCGAGTGCACGAGAGCGATTGGACTGAAACCCAGAGCACTAACTGTTCAACCACTAGCTCAATACGTTGATGTTAATTTCATTAATATTTTATAGTCACTTTTTGGACTCTAGTAATAATTAAACCTAAAGTAACGTGAATTCAGGAATATGAGACGCATCCATATTGGGTGAGATTCGAGCACATGAACTGTTGAATCAAAGGCCAACGTTCTAACTATTCAGCTGCAAGAGCAGCAGGTACACTGGAAGAGAGAGATTAAGTAGCATCATAACGCGATTCATGAGATTGTTCAGTAATGCCATCTTTTGTTCTGTCAAAGAAAGTTGTTAAAAAACAGATTTTTTTTAAGTCTATGAGCTCTACGAGTTTTAATATAGAATTTATGAATCAATGACTAGTTATATTTCAACCAATTCCCAATTAATTTAAGGTTGTTATATTTGTTCTATACTGAGATAATAAATGAGTTAGTATTAGATGAATAAAATCATTAAAATAATTTATTATAAAGAGTTTAAGACTGGTAATTTTTTTACCAAACGAGTTGCCATAGGTGATTAACAGTGAAGTAAAATGCAAAGGTGAAAATTTCTGTCGTAAATTGACAATTACAACTTTCTTTTGGGGTTTAAGTCGAAATCGATGCACTAGAGTTACGATGACTCTAAAGTCAGTGAGTGGCCTGTTATAGTATGTGATTGTCAGTCATATATCTTTGGTTCAACAAAATATATGATTGCTTATTCAACCGGGAGGGGGCGCTTGTGTTTTCTAAGCATAATCAATCCACGAAGGTTCTCTGAAATAAATACATGAAACTCCTAACGTGAAAGTTATTAAACTTTTTAATTTGACCATGGGTCTTATCAGTCTTGAACAGATTAGAGACTGACATGATTGACATCAGCAGCAAAATAATTAATAAAAAGAAATATGTCATTTTCCTTCTTAAAATGGTAGTTTTACGTTAAAGTTCCAATTTTCACAAGAGCAGAGATTCTTCCATTTTTCGTTTTTACTTAAAAAAAAAAAAAAAAAAAAAAAAAAAAAAACGGAAAATTCGCCGGTGCGGAGGAACAAACCTGTGAGCGGCTGAATTTACTACTTTGTCTCGTCTTATCTTACCGCAGAACAAAAGAGCCATAATTCATATGCCGTCACCATTTCCCGAGAGAGAGTAAATGAAGACGAAATTAAGCGGGCATCTTTTTTCGGTTGATGACAAACGTTATTTGCCTCAAAAAAAAAAAAGGTCTCAGTGTCACTTCACCGACGCAGCAGCACCCACTTCCTCGCGGTTCTCTTGGGCAAATCAAAAGAACATCACGTCCGCCTCGTGGAACAAAAAAGAAGACCGAAGAAAACTTCGGCACGCACCTAGGCGCTCATTGGCTCCCCGGCCGGGGTGGAGCAAAAACATCTCACCAACAGTCCCTCCACACTCTCTCAACTTTACCTGCGAGAAGGAATATTAGTTCTGCAAGAGCCAGCGCTGCAGTGGACTTGATGCAGACCGCATGACGTTTCTGACCATGTTGAATGTAAACAACGTCGCCGGCCATGTGCGCTAAGTGAAAACGAAATCCCCTTCAAAGAAGTCTTGACATTTATGACTCTAAGATGGCTTTCTTCTGCTTAAATATTATTGTTCTTCTGCTGCTTTTACCGGAAGGGTTGGCAATAAAATGGATGTAAGTACAATTTATTAATTTTTTTTTTAATTTAAGAAATTCAAAAAATCAGGTTAATTTTTATTATTCGTTATATACATAAAAAAAACATCTTTTTGATTTCTTGAAATAAAAATGATTTGTTCTAAAGTATCTCAAGAAAAATTTCTTATAGATTAATTATTAAAAGATCTAAATATCTGCGTTTTTTTCAAACTTATTTGCAAATTTATAGTACAAATAAAATAGAAAAATAATCACATGTGCATTCTGAATTATAGTAAGATATTTGTACAATCTGATGTCCCTTTAATATTATTAAACATTTATAACCAAATTAATAAAATAAATTGGATAAAAAGTGAAAAATTATTTCCTGCTTAAATTTTAATTAATATCTAAGAATTGTTTATTTTTTTCTACCTGTCATATATTTGGCAATACATAATGTTACATTTTTTTTCGATAACTGTTAACTTAAGAAATGAAAAATAAAGAAAATTTAAAATTATATGTAAATTCATTTTTGGTAGAAAGGTATGTTGTAAATCAATTCATAAAAAAGGAAAGTTTCCTATTTTAAATTTTGTAAGTAATTATATTTAACAAAGAATTAAAGAGAAACAAACTGAAGAATAGGAATACTATTTTTATGAATGCTAAAATAATAACGTTTAGAAAATAATTTTATGCTATTAAAAAACTTATTTTGGATTAAAGACATTGCAATGCTAATAAAAATTTACTGTTTAATTACTAACGCATTTTGTACAAATAGATTTTAAGCATTTCTTTATTGACAAGGGAAACAATTATCAAACAAGTTTTGTTATTAAAAATTTGTGGTTATTCCAGTTGGCAGGCATTGGCAAATTTTTCAAATTCCTTGAAAAATAATATTTAATAAGATAATTTTTCATTAAATTAATAGTTGCTAGAATCGGATATATGACTTTTATTTTAATGAATTATTGTACATGTATCTATTTTCATCTCTTTAGAGCTGCACTAAGAGTTATGAATTTCATATTCTAATCACTCAAATACAAGAATTCTCATTCCAACCCACATATATATAGTTATTCAAAATCCACATGAAATCTTAATCCCTATCAAATTAAGCCCTCTTTTACAAAAGGTGCCAATCCAAGAAGAAATAAACTAAATTAACATTTATTGTCTTAAAATTAAGCATAACAAAAATAAAAATGATTTGCAAATTTAAAGAAGGCTAGGTATGTAAAAATCAAATTATATATTTTCTTTGATAATTACACATAATACAAAATAATTGTAAAAGTATAAAGCTTTTTTAAACAATGGATTTTAGCGTAATATATATATATATATATATATATATATATATATATATATATATATATATATATATATATATATATATATATATATATATATATATACATATATATATATATATATATATATATATATATATATTATATATATATATATATATATATATATATATATATATATATATATATATATATATATATATATATATATATATATATATATATATATATATACATATATATATATATATATATATATATATATATATATATATATATATCTTAAAAATGTATAATTACAGAAGTTTATTTCATATTTTATAAAAATACGAGTTATTGAAAGTGAAATAATTTAATTTTCGGTTTGGAAGTGTAATATTTATCTTTTAGTGATAAGATAGCTTTTCTCATCTCTGAATTTAATAATTACTTTCAAAACATCTTTATATTTTAATTATAAATTGCAAATGTTATTAAATTAAGTTCAAATGAAAAATTCATTATGGTATCAAAATTTTGTCTAAATTATAAAATGAACTAGCTTCATATTTTAATTTTTATATTTAGAAATGTGTGTACAGATGCGGTTTTTTAATAATTACAAACTCTCAGATTAAAATGTAAGCGAACGGAAATAAATTTTAGGAGTAATATGAATACACACGGTTGAAAATTTGTAATTTGTTATTGAAATAATTGAATTCATATTTTATGAGACTCAGTTTTGATCACCAAAAAATTTGACAACCTATATTAAAAATTTTTAATTTATTTAACCAAATAGGAAGATAAAATTGATATTACATAACCTAATTCTGTGACACAAAATACAGAGAATTGAAATAGCTATTTGTCAAGTTTTCTAAGATAACAATAATTCGAATTTAATATTCGACTAAAATTAAAATAAAATTTTCTAAAATTGAAATAGAGTTTTTTATTGATCTAATTAAGATATAGTAAACATACAATTGCAAGGAACTTACAGTATGTCTTCCAGTGTTCTAAATGGTAAAGGGATTGAAAAATATTTGTGAAGGATTAGAAATATTCTAAATCGGAAAAGGAGTAATAAAATATCTTCTAAAGTTCGTGGTAATTATGAAAGTCACTTACTGAAAATGCTGGTGTTTCTGCTTAAAGTTTTATATCTTTTGCCCACCAAAAAGAAAAGTTCAGACATGAGAGAAATCAATTATCTAAATCTGTATATGTTGAGATAATCCAAACCTGCTTCTGTATCCACGAAAACAGATTTAGTTCTTACAAAAAGAAATCAAATCTAGGTAGTAAGCTATCTTGAACCAAATATCTATTTCAGATATTTTCTTCGCAGCATTAGCACACTTTCGTCAAGGCTAGCAGGTGATGATGCTGGCTAAAGCCATTTAGCCGTTAGATGTTCATGTTACGATTACAATGCACCAGACTTAAAAAAAAATAATAATCAAATTAGCCTTGAAAATCGAGCGAGTCATGCGTGCAATTATTTGGTCTGGCCTAAGGTATTGACTACCAACAACTTCAGTCAATAATAGCAGTTTTACGGTGTGAATTTTTTTCACTTTAATGCATTACCTTTTGTTCCTTAGTTTCGTATTCCAACTGTCTCTGGGTGATATGAACAGAATGTTTTTATTTTAGAACTTTTCGCTAGTTTGGTGACAAAGCCTTGACTTGTTTTTCATCTGGTGAAAATATTCTCTGCAAAATATGTTTTACAGATATATGTTCTTATTTATAAAAATCAATATCTTGTTACTATATTAAAATGTTAATTTTAATTTTAAATCTAAATTTATTATAATAGAAATTTATAAGGATTCAAAATCATGAAAAAATTATTTAAATCATAGGATATACTTTTTATAGAAATATTTTATTCTGTCATGTACAAATGCATAAATGAGTGTAATTAAGAATATTAATTAATATCTAGTCAACAGTACAATGATGTCTTTAAATATGCATTTTAACAAATTTATATATACAGTTTATGTAGTTAATTGGATAAGTTTTGATTTTTAATGTTTCTCTATTCATCAGTTTTTGAAATATTTTCAAAGTAATTCACGGTCTTAATGCTATCTGCAGATTTTATACTATTTTACTTACTTTTTTATTTTGAGTAAAAGTAAGCAATATTTAAGTTTAGTAAGGCAAACAGATATTTAAGTTTGGTTGTGGTTTATATCATTCAACCCGGAGAATAAACCAATATTTTATTCATACGATATTTGTAGTAAGTACATATATTATATTTTATGAGTTGTTTTTAAGTTTTAAATGAAGGGAACTGATCACATGATGTTACTCTCATGAATTTTTTTGAAATTAGTTCTAGAACATGATTTTATCTGACGAATGATGTTCGCCAAGCAGTTCAGGTATTTTCGCATTGATTGCAGCTGCCATGAATTCAGTTATCATCTTAATTTATGAACAATTGATAATTGATACACGTTAAGCGCGAATGATTTTTGTACTAAACCGTAAACCCCTGTTGCAAAATGAATATTCTAATGAATGTACTTCTAGTATTTTAGAATATATTCTTTTGAAACAGTTTTTTCATAAATGAATTAATATCCCAGAAACAATATTCTAAAAGTAACGTACAAGGAGAACATAAATATAACTTATGTTCTTAGATAACGAATATTTAACTAATACTGCAATTGCTTAAACAATTTAAATTTATGTCTGAGTCTTTTTAAAATTTTTTAAAATTGATAGTTGTGATTAATAATCTTTAATGAATTGTACCGATTTAAGTATATGAATTTTAAATCATAATACAAGACCAAAAAAGTCTAATCAACTTTAATTAGATGTTAGCTGGCGTTTCCATAAAAACATCGTTAAAAAAAGTTACTTTGAAAACAGAAAATATGATTTATTTCATATTTTCATATTCTTACAAACTTTCCTTTTTTTCACCCATTGTAACTAATTCTGCAAGAAATTGTATGGCCTTTTAAAAATATAATATTTAGAAATGCATATAAATACTAAAAAAAGATCCAGTCGCTGCATGACAATCTGAGTTATTCTACCTGAAACAATGCATCGGATTCAAGAGTCAATTTATGTTCTAATGGTCCAACCATGCCCTTTTGGCTTACTCACATAAATTGAAAATATTTCTCTCAAGCCAAAACAATGAGCTAAAAACAATTTATATTTTTAGTTTTCCTTTCAACAAACTTAAATGACCACCAGTCTGTTCACTAATTAAAGAAAAGAATCAAAGAACTAAGATTTTAATCACAGCTATTTGCATGCAGCGCTTCGTTTGAAATTCCCTTGTTGCCAAATGTAAAATCCTAAGATTGCGATTTAAAAGCAGAAATGATGTGTTCGACGAGACCAAAGAAGTAAAATCAAAAGCGGCAAGCTGAAATACATAAAGAATAGGAGAATGGGAATTAGCGTTAAATAGAATGGACTCAGAGTCTAAAGGCATAAAGAATGCATTTAAGACATTACTATGCGGGTTTGAATAAGCGAATTTTCATCTCTTTCTTTTCCGCAAATGTGAGTGGATTTGCTTTTTGAACTGAAAAGCAGGGCAGTGTGTGCACTTCTACTAACCCCTCAACTTATTCTTGCATATCTTCACGCTCTTAAGAGAAGTCACTTAAAATTACTAACGGAGTCATCGCATTTAAAAGATTGTCAGATATTATAAAATTATTAGCTCTTTTTGAATTGGGTGACAAATTAATCAAAGCATTTATTTAGAGATTTTTAAGGAAAAACTGAAAAGACATTATTTTTATATATATATATATATATATATATATATATATATATATATATATATATATATATATATATATATATATATTCATGCATTTAAAATCAGTCAAACTGACACTTTTTAATAAAGCATCTTTGATGTTATCATCAAGATTTAATACCTTAGCTTCTGAAAATTGTTGACACACAATACACTTTAAAATTATAAGAAAATTAAAATGTTTGAATAGTGACGAGTGAACATTATAGAATTTTCAAAAATAAAATTATCAATTCATTTGATCTACATTTTTAAGCATAATTTTTATTCTAATTTGTTAAACATAATTTTATTAAATTTGATTTCTTAAAAAAACATATTTTTATCAAATAGGTATTTAGTTTCAAATATGGTGTTTTTACAGAAAATATCCTGTAAATATCTTGATTTAGCTATTGAAAAACAATTTGATGACAGGGCCTAAAACTTGCACTATTAACGTTCTTTTAATATACGGGGTTAAAAAAAAATAAATTTAGCTACGAAACAATCTTTGGAGCTCTCTAACTTTTATTAGTTAATAAGAATTAGGATTTTTTATAATAATTTTCTGAATCCTTAAAAGATGTTTGGAAGCTTGAATGTAAAAATTTTAAGTTTATTTAGGGCATTTCAATATGGCTTACATTATTAAAATTTATTATTTTGTGAAACTTTTTTAAGTATCCAAGATGTTTTCAGCTTTTTAGAGGTTTGGCTACAGAAATGTGATGCATTTTTTTCTGAAAAAAGTTTTTCCTGTGTTTGTGTTTTATTTGATAACAATATTAAATTTTTCAGCTTAAAAACATTTTATATAAAATGAAGCTAAAGTAAACCATTTATTCGGATTCAATAATTGAAATTTTTTGATGAATTTTTTTTATTTATTATTATACTGATGAAGAAATCGTTTAACTATAGAACAATCATAATTTTGAACTCATAAACTTTAAATTTAGATAGTCAAAAAATTGTTTGACACAATATAAAAGTATAGATAAAGAAATTAAAATTTTTGGAAACAAAAAACTCACCAAATAATTATTTTCATCCTTTAATTATTATAAGAGTCATAAATATAATTATGTAATAAATGCATTGAAATCCTATGACTCCATAAAATGTTCTTAGTAGACCAAAAAAAAAAAAAAAAGAATAATAAGAATAATATGAATAACTTGCTCTAATTTACTAATTTAAATGATTCGTGTATATATTTAGCTAATAACTCTATCATTCACAATTTATATACAAGTATAATTCAAAAGTTAAATTTTTCAATTGAAAAAAATTATTAATAATGTTGAGAGATGAGAGATTTTTTGACAAGCTTGAAAAAAATTCAAAAACGATGTCAAATTAATCTAAGAAATCTTAATTATTTCAAAAAGATTTTATTAAATTTCACGTCCTAATTACCGTAATTTTAATGATAATATCTTTCAAGTATATTTTACATACATACCTAGCAGAAAAAAAAACTACATATATAATAAGAAATATATATTTTGCAACCACACTGTCTGTGCAATACCAATATTTTTAGAGAAAACTTTTAAATTTGAAAAGGTTTGTGTATACACATAATTCAGGAATATTTTTAGATACAATATGTTATATAAACAATTATATATGCTGTTGATACGAAATTTTTTCAAAATATTTCAATTAATATAATTTGAGTACATTGCATATACCTTATCAAATCTAAAGGTTTTCGTTTATTAAAAAATAAATCTGTAAAGTGCGGAACACTGGTTATTATTGGCAATTAAATATGCTATGAGAGCACTGAAAAAATATTCCTAAACATTTAAAAATTCAGTTATTTAGACCTTAGAAGTGTTTTCAGAAACACGTTATCGAAATATATGTGAAAATTTCATAAATAAATTCACCTATTCAGATTTTATAACCTCTTTACTGCGAAAGCTCTATCGTGTCAAAATGGATGATAGCAAATTAACATAATGCGGTGTGTTGAATGTCTGTAGAGCTGTCTAATGAATGGGAAGCGGATAATTAACTTCCAAATACCTATTAATAAACTTTCATTCATCTAATTTGAGTTTTTAGAAGTAAATGACAAGCAGTTTTAGTGTTGAGAAACAAAAAAAAAAAAGTGAAGTATTATATTTACAAGAGTATACTTAAAATTGTTGACTTTCTTTAGTCAGTTCATAAATTAAAAACTTCATTTTTAAATATATCAAATCAAAAGTGTTTTAAATTTGAGATTATGAAATATTAGTTGTGTCCAATGATATATGTAAATTTGCTAATTATTTATTTGATGTATTGTGCTTTTTTCAAATTATTTTTGCTTGATTTCAAAATTGTTTGGTTTAAAACTTATTTTTCATATTTATAAAAGGAGAAATTTTTACTTTTCGTATTAAATACGCTTAAATAATAGGAACACATGAATTTAGCGAACAATTCAGCTACAATAAATAAATAGCAAATGATGAAACTCACATAAAAACTACGATGATAAATATTTATCATTGAAAGCATCAATGATAAATATTTGTCAGCAATCTTTAAAGTAAAAATGTCTCATGCCATATTATTTATTAAATACTTCAAAACTTATCCTACACGATAATTAAATTAGACTAAAAATAATGCATTTATGTAGGAAATTCACAGCATCGTCTGATTTTAATGCTGTATATTATTTAACATTTATTAAAAATAAATTAAAATGTTTATTTAAAATATAATTTTCAATAAATTAACGAGTAAAATGATTTTAAACGAAAATAAAAACTTATTAAAAAGATTCCTTTAAAATGAAGTCCTGGAGTAAAATAAATTTTTTAATTTGTGTACTACTTAATTACTATAAATGAATGCTGCTGTAAATTACAGAAAATAATTCGTTTTAAGATTGAATAAACATTAAAATAATAACACCTCATTTCATTAGTTTTCACCTGCCATTTTTTTCTATCTACGCTAGAAAGAATTTTAAGAAGACATTTTTAATTAAAATGCCAAAGAAATCCAATGAAACAATTGCTGAATTAAAATATAATTACAAAAAAGGAACTAAAATATTTTTATTTAATTTTTTTAACTATGGATTAAATTCATTGAAAGTTTAACCTATGCGTAGTCAGGAATTGATTAGTATTTTGATTTTTTTAAACGAAAAAAATATTTGCTCGCATAAGCAATTCGCTTTCAATTTATAATCTCATATATAAATTGAAAGCGAATTGTTACTGCATAAATTGTTATTGCATTGTTACTGCATAAAAGACAATATAGTTTGCTATAGTATTCTGTTTACCAGAGAAGTTTATAACTAAAGTTTCTTAAGTACTTTACTAATTAATACTTTAATAAATACATTTAAATCGTATCAGAATAAAGTTCTGTAATGAAGTACTAATTTTAGCTAAAAAATACCATTTTTCAATGATTTGAAAGATGATAACGTTGAACTAAATATAATTAGTTTTGTTTTAATAATAAAAAACAAAGATTATAATAATTACTGCAATTTAAATTTGCTTGATGTATATAAACAATTTATCATCATTATTTTTAATTTTGACATTCTTTCAAGAACAAGTGTCGATTAATTATCTTCATTTCTTTCCAAGATAATTTTCAGCATTATTTTTAAAGCAAAAATACGTAGTCAACAATAAATATTATAATTTGTCCAAGAGAATAACTTTCAAGCGTTATTGCTCAAAATAATATCTTCTTGAACTCAAAACTAAAATTTGTTTTCACGTTATTTAACTAATTTTCTTATATAAGACTGATAGCAGCTAATGATAATTTCATAATCTATGCATAAATTCCTTATGACGCTACATAGAATTATAGTTACACTATTTTAATTGCGCTTTCAAACTTCTTATAGTTTAGAACAAAAGAATCACTGAATACATTTTTTATATTATATTTAATCTTTTTCTGTATGATATTTTGTGATTAACTGTTTGAGAATTAGAACTTTTATTTTTATCTTAATCCTAATTAGCAGTACGAATCTCGATTTACAAGATATTCTTAAATAAATTCTTCTTAAATTTTTCGTGCAATAAAATACCAAAACTGCAGAGAACAAATGTAAAAAGAATTGTCATCTTAAAATATTTGCCAGTTAACTTGACAATTTATGATCCGACCAATTACTATTCATGACATTAATTACGTCATTCTAACGTAATGAAGTACAGTTGAATTTAAAGAAGGTAATATTTTTTCATTACGTTTGTATTATTTTCAAAAATTCCCATGGTAAAAAAGAGTAGATATTTTCCTTTCTTTAAAAATTTAACGACTGGTTTCTTTCATTACATAAGCAAATATTTGCTGTGCTTTATTGATAATTTAAAAGAGCAAATTAGAAAATTTTCTTTCGAATGCATAGATAATTAGCATTTTAGAATATTTAAAATGAAAAGAGTAAATTTGATAGCATATAATACATTACTTTCATCGTATTCTGTAACTAATTTACGTTAAATAATAAATAATTTTAATCTGTCTTTTTAGATATCCATACCTTGATATCAGTATAAGATAATAAGATAACATATCATCTTACTAGATATTAATAATATACTATATTATCTTACTTAACATCTAATGTATTACACATCTTATAATAAGATAACGTATTAATCTTATAATGTGTTTTATTGCTTAGTTAAATTTTCTTAGCTTAATTTTATAGTTTCATGTAAAAATATGTAAATGACAACTTTTGTGCAGTTATGTGGTAATTTATAAAGGTAATACCTATATAAATAAAAGAAATTGCTTTATCATAAAATATTTATAACACTTTGTTTATTTTTTAAGATTTTTAGTTATTCTTATGAATTCAAAATTTTATTTAACAATATTGTAAATATTATACAAGATTTTGTGAAATACATTTATTAAAAATATTTATAATCTTACTCAGAAATAAAGACGCAGAAAAAAGTCTTCCATACTTTTATGATATTACAAAATATTTATTACAATTAAACTATTGAAACACATGATAATAAATTATCAAAATATTTCAATAGAATGATAACATAAGCCAATAATAATAGATTCGAATAATTATTCGTAATTTCATTGTTTGACTTATAATTCAATTCAACGTTTGCCTTTTTTATTCATTTTAATTAAAAAAAAAAAGATTTAGAAACTTTTACGGGAAAGCTATTTCTCTTTTTTTCGTAACAATGCCTACGCGTCTAAGACAATGTAAAACAAGATATTTTCTTTTCTTCTTTTCTTTAATATAATCGCGTTTATTCATGCTAAAACACTATTCAGATATTATATTGATTCAGCCAAGCGCTTCAAAACCATTTTCGCTAAACGGTTCCAGAAATTTTTCTTAGAAAAATTTTTCCTTACTTATGTCAAATTGAAACATGTAAAAAGCAAAGTCTTTGTCTCAGATTCGATTTGTGTTTATTGCCATCAAGTGTCAAAAAGTATTGTGAGGTTAAAGCTTATTGTTTAATACATATACTATATATATTCCATGATTTATGGTAAGATTAGAGTATTGTTTAAAATGTATCGATCCAATTCATGCATTTTGTTATCGATAAATATTATCGATGAAGAAATTATTGGAACACAAGCAAACGGTCTTAAATTACTCATAAACTTTTATTGAATCTAAGTGAATGAAAATGATAAATTGAATAATGCTCTTAAATATTACGAAAAGTTAAATTTATTTTCTTCCTTTTTGATAATATAGAGATGTTTAAAAAATGTATTATTATATTTTTCTCCAATTTTTTTAGCATTTCAGGGTAATATATTGGCTGTATTTTAAAAAAATGGTGGAAGAGATTAAATGTGAAATCGAAAGTTTAATTTCAAATTAATCGATTCACAACAAAGGGAAAAACTAAAAAAAAAAATAATAATAATAATAAGCGACAACTAATTCAATGAGAGTTGAAATATAATAGTTGAAATCTTTTAAGCAATGCAAACAAAAGTGAAAAAAAATTCAACTTAATAATAATTTAAAGCAAATGAAAGAGAAATGAATAAAATTTAATTAATATAACTTTTTCTTACTCTAAAATATTTATAGGTTTTTTTAAATAGACTAGAATACTTAAAACTACAAGTACAGTTAATTTTATTTTGGATATTCTTAAATAACTACAAATCTAATAATCTTATTTTCAGTACGATTCAAAAATTTTTATTGTGAACATATAATATGAATTTTCAGGTAGTTTATTGCAAATACAGAAATTAAGACATGAAATAATTAATACAAAAACTAAGCAATGAAATAGTCAATTTTGGTAAGCGAATAAAAAATTCTGATGAGAAAAAATGTAAAAAATATTTGAAGAAATAATATTTAATAATGCGCAAATCCCATATTTAAATGAAATTTTCAAGAATTATTTTTTATTTTATTTACAATATATATATATAATTCATTTATAAATTCAATTTAAAATAATTAGGATGTTTCATTATTTAAGATTTTAAGACAAATATTCAAATGAAAATTTAAAACTTGTATTAATATTCATACATGAAGGGTCCTAAAATAAATATTTATTTGATATGAAAGCATTATAGGCCAGTATTAGTTGCCTTAAATTTTCAAAATTGATAATTGGCTAAAATTTTTTTAAAAATATATGATTTATTTTCAATTATTGCATATTTATTATTGTTTTTATTATCACTTACTTTTTTGTCACATAAAACTAAAAAAAATGAAAGATTTTTTACACTTAGTTAAAATTGTTGAGCCAAAAATTTACTTTGAATAGACATTTTATTTAATGCATCATTTTTATCAATTTTATGTCTTCAGAAGATAAAGATGAGCTACTATTCATATATTTTTATGTTCTAAATTTTTGTTAACGAAAACATCTGATTTTTAATAGTATACATTAAAGTCATTAAAATAAAATTATGATAAATGGAATTGCTTTCTATTAACATGTATAATATGAAAAATGTACGAAAGATTTTTATGTATGGAGTTGTACATGACACATTTGCTGCTTAAAAACATGTTAAATAGCATAGTGTGCGAAATAATGTTTCCGACTTATACTCATACTTTTTATACACATCATATCCTTTAACGTACCCTCATATGTTAAGGAATATACTCATATATTCGTTAACGTATGCTTTTTTAATACAAAGGAATACCAGACCATTTCTTTAGGAAAATCATGAATGTGTAATCATGATGCTAAAAAATCAAAACTGCAAAGAGAGATTCAACAGTAAAAAATAGAACATAATATAAAGAGTAAGTAATTGCATATATAGATAAGAAATATCTTGATATGTAAACCATGAAATAGAAGTATTTTTAAAATTTAATATTATGTGTGTTACACATTATTTCCATAACTGAAAATAAAGTTTATGCATAATGAATCTAATTTATCATCTCCAGTTAAATCAAACATAAATACAAACCAACATTTTTAAGCAAAGTCAATGAAAATATAAAAATTATTGAGATATGAGTGATTTTTAAGGAAAATTTACTTATATTCTTTGAGTGATTACGTCTCTTTCGGAACCGTAATTTTAATGTTTATGAACATCAAGTAAACATTGGAAATTATATTTTAAAATGTATTATTTAAGCTTTTTAGTATATGAGTTTAATTTATATATATATATATATATATATATATATATATATATATATATATATATATATATATATATATAGTCATATATATACTACATAAATGTCATATATATATATCATAGTATATATGATATATATATATATATATATATTATATATATATATCATGAAATGTATATATATGATATATATATATATATATATATATATATATATATATATATATATATAGTATATATATATATATGTAATCCAGTCCTATAATATTCTACAATATCAGGTTTCTATATCTAGAATGTGACTAATATTTAGGATTTCTTCTTTTGCTGGACTGGTATGTAATTCAATGATTTCAACATAGATTATTAATACGAAATATTATTTTTGTATACCTAGTAATATCTTATACTTGAATATCTCTTTTGAAAAATGCATCCATTGCAATTGCATGATAACAACAATATAAAATGCCTGTAGAATACGAACAAACAACAAGTAGCTATATCTGGCAAGGTATACATCAAAGTGCCATTTTTGAAGCTTCAAAATCATACCATTTTTCTTTACGACTAGCCACCGTTTATTTCTTTCAGCGTGTACCAAGTTTTATCATTTCGTCGCTAAGAACTTTTTCAAGATTCGATGACTACTTTCATCTCTTCGCATATGTAATAATGACCATTGAAGTCTCTGTCTGGAGTAAAAGAAAATAGCAAAATTCACAAGGTGCAAAACAATTAGAAGATACAGTTCAAACTTCAAGTTTTACAAAACTTCAAAGTTACGGAGGAGGTACGAGGACAGGCTTCCTCTAACATAACAAATTTGACGTTGAATATGTTTTAAAGTCTGAATTGCTGAGAATAATTTACCTTTGCCTTCATTTCAAACTATTTGTTATTGGACATCCATTGCATATTTCATCACCGATTGTGGATTTTCCAGGCTCGCAATCGTGAAATTTTACCATCCATACATTTACAGTTGATCAGTCAATATTATATCCATTAACATCTTGAAGCAATCTTTTTTGATGCTTAGTTTAAAAACATTGTTTAGTGACCAAAAGTTCGATATAAAGCAGTGTATGTATAAAAAAACAATAGAGCAATTTTTTTTGTCATTGGAGAAAACATTAAGTGATAATTTATTTAAAATTACTAATATATAAAATACGTTCTTTGTTTTACATATTAGCCAATTTTTTCATGCTTTGCTTGTTAATAAAATTTTAATGCTTTTAAAGTTAAGCTAAATATTTTAAATTAAGAAATGTAATGCATATATTATAAATATATTTATTATTGAAAACACATATCGTAAATACCTATTCATCTATACAAACCAATCCTTAATATGAATTAATACTCTAATTTCAATATAATATTACCTTTGGAAATTTGAAATAAATTTTTTTAAGCGAGGTAACTCTTGATAAACTAATAAACCTGGTTTTAAAAATGCATTGAATCTATGCATATAATTTTTTAATATTTTGCTGGTATGAACTGGATTTATTTGATGTTAAATGAGTTACATTGTTTTAACTTTTTAAGACTGAAATGTAGGAATTCTAAAATGCTTTTTTGAAACTAAAGAAAATTTGTCAATTTGAAGGAGTAATTTATAATTCTTAAATCTGTACAATACTTTTGTATAAATATTTGAGATTTCTCTCTGAAAATCTAATACTTATATTATGTTTCCAACTATCCTAAGGTTTTTTTATTTTAATATATATATATATATATATATATATATATATATATATATATATAAAATCTCAAGATGTTTGCTGTATTGAATCTATTTTCATTCGGTTTTCATTAAAAGGACGAAGAAGTTAATTTCTTTACAGCCAATTATAAGAACAAACTGTTCTGAAATCAACACTTAATTGGACTTTTATACCATCAATAACTTTTATTAGAAAATAATATCTGATTTTTTAATAAAATTCTTACATTAAAAATTAACATTTCATGTTCTCTATTTAAATATACCTAATATAATATACTCTTGATGATAAAAAGCTAGTTAAATTTCTAAGTTCTTTTAGTACCTAAGCATTTATAGAAAACAAAAATGTTTAAACAAGAAATTTTTCAAGTAATTTTTACTTTTTGAATATTAAGGGATTGATGAGATTAACTTTAAAAATGATAAGCGTTATACCGACATTTAAAGGTATATACGTACATACATATATATGAGGAGATATAGTATGCATCCATTTAATGTATTATATTTTTGTTGTGGAAAATTAAATAAATTGATTAAGCTAGCTAAAAGAATATATCTTAATTTTTTCAACTGGCTTAACCAATAAGCTAACTAAAGTATAGTTATATAACTAACTAATAATGAACAATAGTTATAATTCATATATACAACTACACATTATCATAATAACATAGCATAAATAATTAATTTATAAATAAAAAGTTATTTAAATTTATAAATAATTTTAATCATAAATGTCGTCTTGAAGGAATAATTTAAAAAGTGTTGATGCATTGGTTTTAGTTTAACTTATTGACTGTGATATCAGTAATAATAATAAATAATAAATAAAAGATTAAAAAGGAAAACTGAAGGTGTAAAGTAATAATTATTACATCATTTAATCTGTTCATTTTTAGAAAAATGTGGTTTAATTTATTCTATTTTCTATTAGAAAGTCATTATACATAGCTATTTCATTTTCAATTTGCGGGAAAACATATCATCAGACATTGAAAATCAATGTTAAGTCCATGAAAACATTACTTTAAGGAGATCAAAAATATGAAGCGTGTATCATTTTCTACTCACGATCGTCATAGCAACGAAACAAACACCTGTTACTTCATTACAAACAAGAAGAGGAAACAATTCCGATTAACTACTTTTCACGATGTCTCAGACCACTCCTCTATTATCCGAATTTAAAAAAAAAAAAAAAAAAAAAAAAACTCCACACCCTTTTTTCAGAACAAAGTTAGAGTGCTTAAAGGAGTCAGAACATCAGCTACCGGTGTGGCCATCTATCTTGGCCAGTGTGGAACCTGTTCGCTCCAGCCATCAAGTTAGAAATGTTCCAAGCATCTTTTTCTTTTTGGACCTTCGTTGTTGTTTGCGATTAGGTAAAAGAAACACGTATAGATTGAACAACAGAAAGACACGGGGGTGGGACTAAGTCTATGATCTTCTAGACACAGAATTTTACTCTTCAGCCGTCTTTCGACGGAATATTAAATGGGAAAAGTCATGTATTTCAGTCACAGTACAACAGGTTTCTTTCATGCTGTCGCTTGAAATGTGTCGTTACTTCATTTTAATGGAAAGTAAAAGTGACATTTGATATATTTGGCCTAATTGTGAAATTAGTAACATTGAAATGCTTCTACAGGGAATTAAATTCTAAAGACACTCATAACTCCATTTCAAGATGACTGCGTTGCTTTTTCCAGCCTGGCAAATGAGATTTGTAACTACGATTTAGCATAAGAAAACGTGCTTGTAATATTGAATACAATATTCAGTTCAAGATCAATTAATCAAAAGTGAAATATATCTAGGAATTTCAAAGAAAAATTCGTTTTATGGCCAGTAAATTTAGATTAAAATTTAAAAATGCTATAAATATTTCTAAGGAGATAACAAATGAAATGTTATTCCATGATAACAATTCGGTATATATTTTTATGTTTTTATTAGTAGTCAAAGTAAGTTATTGTACTTTACTATAAAAATATTACAATATATTTTAAGAAAGATATTTGAGACATCAAAACTGACATGTTAAGTATATGTTAAGATATTTTAAATAAAAATCACTTTTGTTTTATTTTTATTACCATTCCTGTTTTGTAAAATATTTTGACATTGGTTACTAAATATATAGATACCAATTATATAGATAGCAAGATAGGTATTCCAATTTATTTGTCAATGTACTTCGTCGTTTCCTAACACAAGTAAATGTGCATAACAATTGAAAGTTAACGCACGAATTTTATCAAAATTTATGAAACTATTTTAAATTTGAATTCTTAAACAAAAAGTTCTCTGGCAATCAATTAAATAAAGTATTAATACCCTTACTTTGTTTATAAATAATCTAATAGGTTTGGATACGTTGTTAAATTCATCTTATTTTTAGAAAGTATTTTTAATCCAGTCAAATACCAAATGCATTTACATTTTAAATTTCGTCGTTTCAAAAGACAAGAAAAAGAGTAATTTATAAAAACAGTTCTCAATGTTAAACTTTCATTATCAAGTAATATGTATATAATTTTCTCAGAAAGTAAAAGAACTTTATAAATAAACAAAATGTTTCCATAAACATTTATAAAATTTTTCATTAGTATGGGAAAAAATAAATGAAATGAAATATTAAAATGTATAGGGGTAATTATTTTTGCTCTGATGAAAAAGATTATTCGAAATTTTCACATAATATTTATTTATGTCTCATGAATCCTCAATATTTTAATTTTAATCATATTTTGGATGAGTAGTTCGATTTTATCTCACCATTGTCTATATTACACAATTTCGCTCTTCTAAGCAATTACTGCATTCAAGCTCAGCCTCTGATAAACTCTGAGAGAAGAATAGTGTGTTTCTACTGTCTGTAAGAGTTGCTATTTGTATGTTAACCAGATCTTTTCCTCTTTGGATATCTAACAACGATTTATTACAAATTAAAATTGTCCTAGGAGGCGATACGAAGTGTTTTTAAGCACTCTTCTGAAGTTATCTACTGTTTTATATTTGAACTACTACTCTATATTTGAACTACTACTATATACTGTCTACTGCTCTATATTTGAACAAGTTTTAACTAATAGTAGCTCTAAGCCTTTGAGAATGGTAAGCTATCGCTTCAACAGACTACAACTACAGAATAACGGGAAATGGATATTGCACTTCAAGTTTCAGCTTATATGTTTGTATGAATTAATACATAAGAATTTTCTGGGATATTTTCTTTATGATATGTGAGTTGATCTCAGTTTCTTTATAAAGTCTACAAGGAAGTCAAAATATTGTGTACGTTGCGAAAAGCTTTTACAGTCTTTCTGACTCCCATATACAGTGTGAAATTAATTTGAGATTAGTTACTTATCTTCAGTAATATTACATATTTATATTTTCAGTAATATTGCTTACTTATCGTTTAGTCATGTACAGTATTTTTCAAAGTAAAGACCTCAAATTTGATTCTCACGAAGCAAACTTCTCAACAATTAGAATATAGCGATAACTTCAAACCGCTTAATAATAAGCTTTATTTTCAAATGAAAAAATATCTGAAACAAATTATTAAATCTATTTTATATCATTTAATAGATTGCCATAAGAAATTTTCAATGATTGAAGGTAGGCAATTGATTGAATTATAAAGTAAACAAGAAAATTCCTTGCTGCTTTATGTTTGCCATTGAATGAAGTAATACTAACTATGGAAATTAGTGTATGGCGTTGTTGAGACACTGGTCAGTCAAGAGAAGGAATATCAGTCGTTCAAAAAGCAGGCCCACAGCGCACATTCATGAATCGTAACTCAAACAGTAGCTAGGAGAAATGGACGTATGAAATAAACTCTTTTTGTGTTGTCTGCTTTACGATTTCAAAGTATCAGTTACTGGATCTAGTCACCGAATATGTCATGCTCTTAGAAATAGTGCTTTGAATGAACATACGCTAAGCACTGGTTTCACAAATTGTGGTCGGGATATTTATCCTTCTGTGATGAAGCTGGTGTCGGGTGGACCAGTCATCCAGTGATTCCCTGTGAGCTGTTACTGGCCAAGCAGTCACCTGTACTCACAGCAATTGGAACGTGTGCAACAGACATTGCAACAGAAGGAGCCAGAACTGGTTAATCACTAGAGTGTACTGTCCTTGGCCGATAACGCGAGGCAGCATGTCAACAGGAGGCCAGGAATACCATTCAGCGACTTATTTGGGAGACTTTACGCCATCCCTGACCTTGCACCATCAGATTACCACCTCTTCCATTCCCTGGCAATCATCTTTGTGGAAAATCCTCCACCAATGCAGCAGACTTGCGCCAAGCACTCACGAAATTCTTTGCGATAAAACCTCCAAGTTTTACCGCAAGAGGATTGCACAACTGGAGACTCGTTGGCAGAAGATGCTCCGTGCCGATGGTGATTACTTCGAGGACTAACAATAGGCTACACTTTCTGTAGTTCCTGTTCATTTGGATAGTTAAAAACGTCTAGAATTTTCTTGATTAAATTGTAATATAAAAGATTTTTATACAGAAATCTTATCGAAGTTCAACAATAATAAATTTTATGTTTTATTTTTTCAAGTTTTGAAATTGCGTTTATAAAACTTATCTTTTCCCAAATATTTACAAACGAAAATTAAATTTTTTTAAACAGACATTTGTAGATAAGCTATCATTATGCACTGTTTTTTAATAGCATTAGCATTTTTTAAAAGAAAAAATCAGGAAACCATTCTTCTCTAATTATCATGCACAATTATAGTTGTAAAAATTGTCACTTTGATAGAATCTTCCATTAATCTCCCATTGAACATCGTTAACACCAAAAATGACTTTCATCGGGTATTATCAAGTCACTATAAAACTATTATTATCTTTGCTTATGGAAGAATGATAATACTTTTAAGCAACCACAAGGCATCTTAATGAAATAAATAATAAAGAGAGATTTAGAGGACGCGACACAGTCGCGTGATTTTCAAATGTCCGTCAGAATATTTGTCTCTGATATCTAAATTCCTTTTCTAATTGGGAAGGAAGAGCTAAAATATAATATGGAATTTTTTATACTGTGGTTAGCTAGGTCGACTCTAATGATAGATATTATATTCTCAGCGATTAATTTTTTTTTACTTTTAACAACAAGCAATAATTTTCTTTTTTGTATCGTATAAATTATATTCCCAATATTTTTTTGTGAGGATAATAACTCAGTTAAGATTAACGTTTATTAAAAAGAAATCGTTGTATCATAATTTCCACGGCTTAGAAATATATATTTACTATAGAAATACATATTACAAAATATACATTTTATAATATTTAGATTAAATATATTTTGTAAGCATAATATAAATTTTAATACGTATGAACACTGCAAATATGAATTTTCTTTTTTTTAAGTATGAATTCATTTAAAAGATAAATTAAATGTTATGGACAGTTAAATAAACGAATATGTTTTTTGAAAACACAAGTATATATTTATGCGAAATGACTTAGTATCAAAGTTACCTTTATTTATCATTCATATTATCTTAAACATTCATTTAGCTTCAAAGTTATCTTTAATACTTTTTTAACGGCTTCGAGTTTTATAGAAAACAAATTTAAATAAATAAAATTTGATCATATAAAAAATAAATACTAAGAAATGCTTTTCATTTTAAATAAATACTAAGAATTACTGTCAGAAATTATGAAATTTATTGAAAAATAATATTATTAAAAATTTGATTGAATTCTAACTATCTTATTGTACTATAATTTAGGAAGAAGCAAAATGCTTCATTTACGTTTTGCTATAGAATCCTATACATAAAATAGTTTAAAAAAATGATAACATTTGATTTAAATTCAATACTAACTAATCTAGTCCTTTTATAAATGCTTAAAGTAGTTAGTAATTTAAATGTACTATATAATAAGTAATGTAAAATTAATACAAAATTAGAAAGTCTCGTATATTTCATATGACTTATAATTAGTTTGATTAATAAAAATAAAATCTTACATCCATAATTTTTAATTTTTTTAGTTCAAATGACTATGCAAAACATTTTATGAAAAATATTATTATTATAGAAGATGTATTTAATAATGTAAGTTATCATGTTAAATAGATCTACCATGTTAAAAGCATAGAAAGCATAGAAACTGTACATTTTGAACACGCTTTGAATTGCGTGTTTCTTCAGTAATCTATTGTATTTTAGAATACAATAGATTACATATATATATATATATATATATATATATATATATATATATATATATATATATATATATATATATATATATATATATATATATATATATATATATATATATATATATATATATATATATATATATATGCATGTATATATATGTATATATATATATATTCCATATTAGGTGGTCAGCCTAATGTGAAACCCCCAGTATTTAGTTCCTAAGAATGCTTGGCACTCAGTTTATTAATCCACTGAAGAGATGAAAGGGTGAGCTCGATGATTGAACCTCGGACTTGTGCCTTAAGAGCTTTAGATAAAAGTCAGACTTCATCAAAAGAAAAGTATTTTAAAAATGGGAAGCATATTTTTTAAGACAGTCATAAGCTCATTTTTAAACAGAATTTCTAATTGTTCGCAGCTAAATATTGGGAACCGTTTCTATGCTGAATATTAGCTATAAAATGGCTATTAATGACTAAATAATGTTTATTCATAATTTTATAGATTAGTTTGATAACCAGATGTATGTTTTGATAATGAAGTAATAAATAAATATTGAATTGATTTAATATAGGTATGTTTAAATGACAGATTAATTGAGTTTTACCTAAAATCTGAATTTAACATCTGTTTTCAGTTAAAAAAAATTTTGACACCGAGCAGCTTACAGTTTAAAAAGGTTACTAAGCACTTTAATATTTATGGCATCTAGCCTTTGGGAAGCCTTATCATGAAGTGGACAATGTTCATTTGTTGGAAAGGAAAAAAGGAACTTTGAAAACTCTCTAAAATTCTTCCGACAAATAAACTTACAGAAAACAGAAATCCAAAATCCACCACCTGTTGCACTACAGTGGTTAGGATTGAATCCAGGACCAAATTAGGAATTCTGAGGTTTGTAATTAAGATTCATAATTAACATGAGGAACTTTTGTGTTTTATTGACTAAATACCTTCTGATAAAGAAGGTTTGCTATTATGTCTATTGGTTAAAAAGAGGTGTACAATTTAAATATTCTTATTTCATTAGTCTTTTGCTTAAAAATATCAGCAAAAATTGAATACCTACAACGAAATCTTGAAATGATTTAGAAGTCAAAGCTGCAAAAGCTATTTAATACGAAGAAAATGAAACACAGATATTTTGAAATGCTTGGATGTCCTCTTTAGACAATTAAACTTCTTTACGAAGGAAATATTTTCTTTTGTTAATGAGTGATAGCGATGAAATAATATTATAAAGACTTTTTCATCAAACAATTTCTGTATAAATTAATAATCATTTAATTTCTTTTATAAATAAATTTTAAAGTATGCTTGAAGGCACAAAAACTATCATGGAACAAATGATCTGAAGTAAAATTAGATGAACTTCTTGTTATTTTTGTTACTTAATTTATAGAAAATTTGTTTGTACGTTTAGCCTTAACTCTTCAAGAGTATCGTATTCATTCCTATAAATTTAATTTTTCTTCAACTCATTCCATTTTCAATATTTAAATAATAAATGTTTTTAAGAATTATATTTTCTACTCTGATACATTTTTGAAAGTAATTGTTTTTATATCTTAATAGATTTAATTTTAAATTACTATAGTAATCATATAAAATACATTTTGATTAAGATAAGAATGATTATATACTGTATTTTTTCATAACTGTGTTGAAAAATACTGTTGTGCGTGTGTTAAATATTATTTAATTTTATCTTATAATTACTTTCATCATTACTAAATTAACACAATACAGAATTAGCGTATTTTAGAAAGTAAATAAGTTAAATTAAAGAAAAGTATTTCACACAGTGTTCAATCTCAAATAACACCTTAAAATTAATATCAATACTTTTGATTGGGGTATATAATGCATAGTTATTTTTCTAATTAAGGTGATTATTATTTATGGGAAAATTTTCTCAAATTGAAAGTACTTATAAACTTAAAATAAATGCTTCGTTTCTTAACTATTTTTTCACCTTTCCTGAAAATATTTAAAAATTCACCATCAATATTTTATCAACCCGTAAAAGCTTAATTGTGAACAATAATTCTCATGTTTATACATAAATAGATTTTTTTCTTTCGATAAGTCATAAAATTTCTTACTGATGACTTTGTATGATAAATTGAAAATGTTTAATATTTGATCTTTTGAATTGCTGTAGAATGAAGTTGGTGAGTCCATATCTTGTCACCAAAGTAAAGCTACTAACTAATCATCGATGAAAGCTGTTAATTTTTCCATCAATATACTCATATCTAATGAAATATGCACAATTTTTTTATGAATTATTTAAATTAAACTATGTTTATTTGCAAATTGACTACTTTATCATATATTTTCATTTTATTGTCGCCATATTTTTTATCGTAGAAAAATTAACGAACCGATTGATTTGTCAGTTTGCTACCTGCAATCGTGAAATGTATTCTATTTTTTTATTTTTAAATCATTTTCTTTGAAATAATACTAGGCATTGATATCAATCTGAACAAAATAAAATTTTTTGTATAATATTATGGATGGGTTATTTCAAATGCTAACACATTTGATAAACGTAACTGAAATGATTTGGTGGCAAATTTAATTGGTTCTAAGAATTACCCAATTCGAGTAGAGATGTAGAATGTTTTTTCGTCGAATTTAAATTTACTTCAGATTGAATAAAGTTCTCTTAATTATGATTCGACTCACACGAATATAGTCATTGTTAAAATTTCTGTATATTAAGTTTTTAAATTTTTGTTTAAAATTTAAAAATTTAATAATTGAGTTTCAAAACTACAAGAAAAACTCAATTATTAAAAACTTAATATAGTTTTGAAAAATTTGCTTGTGTCATAAATTTTACACCATGTGAAAATATTTCAATAAATTTTATTTTATTATATAAAATATTTCAGTAAATTTTATTTAATAAAATTTATTGAAATATTTTCACAAAGTGTAAAATTGATGACTCAAGCAAAATTTTCAAATTAGCCCAAGAATCAGATAAGAAATATAAATCAAGATAAAATACTAGATAAATGTCATCTTCTATAAATTATAGAAACTAAAAAAATATTATAAAGTAATTTTAAAGAAATATTAAAGGATTAAACGTATGGGAAATTTTAAAAGAAATGTAAAATTTGCTTGAAATAGAATGGAATCTATTAATCATTAACTTTAAGAAAGTGTGAATGATCATATGCAAAGAAAATAACCAGACTTTAACATTTAATGAAAATTAATTAGGTGACATAATAATATATTTTCATTGTTATCTCTCAAAAAATACAAGAAAAACTAGTTATATTTTGATTTGCACATCAAATTTCAACAATTTTTGTAATTTTCAATAAGAAAAAAATAGCTTGCGATGGATTATTTTTAATAGTTATTTTAACTCTGTATTTAATTTATATGTGATTTCAATGTAAAATTAACCAAACATTTTACTCAGATTCCTTTAATTATTATAAATGTTTTATAATACTTTTACTTACATGATTTTATTGATCTTTGTTTCAAATTAAAACCATTTGGTAAATCAAATTAAGGAAAAACGTAAAAGTAATTTTCAGAACGAAAAATTAATATTAATGAAAAGTAAGCAAACAAAATTAAATACATTATACCTTATTTATCGGTATAATGTGGGAATAAGTTGAAGAAAGATGGTACTGAGAAGATATTAAAAAACTTATAGAATATCAAATTCACTGAAGAGATTTTTAAGTGGTTACTCGAAAAATCTGAATTAAGAAGGAATAAAATTTAAGTTCTCGAATCTTTCTCCTAAAATCTAGTGTTTCTATTATTATATATATCCTTTCTAATTTAAAACATTAAACTATTTAATATAGTCATAAAGGCAATTATCATATAATCCTTTATTGAAATATCTAGTATTATCTTATAAATAAACAAACATTTGCCATTACATGTACAAGTTGACGATTGTTTTTTTTTAAGCATTGAGGATATAATAAAAAAATAGATGGTATTTGCTTTCTTACATGTAAATAAATTAACTTTCAAGCAAGCTAGTTAAAACTTAACATACATCTTAGCAGGTTTCCTGTCTGCAAGACTAGAAGATTGCTTTTCTATTTTTCTTTTTGTATCGTGTAATTAATGTTTGTCAAAACATCTGTATAATTTCGTACTTGTGTTGCCTCTTATTTTAAAGCGGTAGCTTTGCTTGAACTTTTAATAGATTTTAGAACTATCTATCTTTTGAAAAGAATTATCTTGTTTATCTTGATGAAATATTTGTTTGCAACTTCTATTTTTGTTTTCTAACTCCAATTTGTCCAATAAGGATATAAAGTATTCTAAGGACGTTATCGTGTTATGGAAATTAATAAAAATGATTTATTATTTCAAAGACAACGATTTCTAGTTCGAAATATATTTATACTTCTTTAAAAATAATGAAAATATATAGTTTGTGTAAATTGTATTCAACATTGTGTGAATCTGACAAATTTTAAAGCAACACGAATCTTCATGTAAATATGTTAAAATTTAGTATATCAATGCATTTTTTTAAAAGTTTTTTTTAATTATTAACAATTTATCTATGTTTTATAATTACTTAACAAAATGTTGGCTTTAATTAAAATTTTGTTTTAGACACTGTAAAAAAAATTTCAGATTCTCGAGAGAAAATTGCTTTACATTTCTGACTAAAAATTGATCTAGGAGGTTTTCAGATTAATGTAAATATTCTTTATATATATATATATATATATAGTATATATATATATATATATATATATATATATATATATATATATATATATATATATATATATATATATGAGAATTTTTCTTCTTTTTTATAGGGGCTTATATAGTAGAAATATATAGTACGGTTTAAGTTCCAATTCAATAATAAATAAATTTATTGATATTAAAAGCTATTTAAGCATTTCCATGCACATATTACGTATGGATTATTTTTTTGTTTAATGATAATAATGCATTGTGATTTAGAACAGACAAGATTTATATTGAACAAGAATAAAGATATAATTATGTAAGAAAATAAAATAAAAGAATAATATATTGATGATATTCTCAATACAATACCATTCTGAGAAAATTTAAAAAAAATTATTTTTTTATTTTTTATTTTTTTGTCTAATGAGCATATATTAAGGAATGCGTAATAGAGAATCAGTAAGTAAACGAAGAATAATAATTTGGAAATATGAGTTTTAAATCATGTCACTTTCTATTCTATAATTGTATTGGGCTTTCATTGCCTTTTTGTATTCCTTTGATTAAAGATAATTGCGATTAAATTTGCAGCTGGCACTTTTTTATATCATCACGACTTTCTAAATTGCTCACCTATTCTTCGCCAAATCATGCATATTAAGCTGATTGTCGGTAGCAAACAAAATTAAACGAAAATAAAAGAATCGTGAAGTTAGTCTCGTGTTACTTTTGGAACTTTTATCTTCGGTTTTGCCCAGTTAATCAAATTTAGTCTAGAGGGATGGTTCTTAAGTTGAAGTTGGGTTGCTTCTAGAGCTACTTATGTAATTATGATTTTAATAAGAAAAATTGAAATCTAAATTAATTAGATTTGACTGCTGAATATAAATAGAATATTAGTCAGCGGATTTAATTTCAAAATCTTCAATTTTGAATTCTAGATTTACTCTTGGCAATAAAATAATCTTTCATATTCTTAAAAATTAATGATTCAAATAGAAAAGTATGTTTTTCAGAGAGCAATTAATAGTTTAAAAGTAGTTAAAGCTGCTAAATCTACGATTACGCATTCCTTTCGTTAAATTCAGATGTTAAGCAGTTATTTTTTACATGTAAGTCTTCTATATCTTTCATTGTTATTTTTGGCTGTAAAGTAATGTATTGTAAAATTATGTATAAGGTACTCCATTTTTAACAATAAATATTTTGCTTACAGTATATATTTTCCAGCTTTTCATAGTGCAGCAGGATTAAACGGCCCGTAAAGTCAACGCATAAAATGTTAAATAAGATTATTTCCTTTCACTGTAGGCGCTAAAAATGCCATCTGCCCGCTTCTCCAAATATGTTAGCATGTTTGAGGAAATTTATAAGTACGCTTGTCAGTTCTTGTTTTGTGATGCTATCTATGATATTCTGGGTCTTAAGTACTTCAATTGTGTGTGACCTTGTTCCACATACTGTTTCCTTTAACAGTACCTATAAGTAAAAGTCTCTAGTGGACAGGTCATGACCTAATCTGTGAGATGATATACCCTTATATTGAGAGTAACAAAATTGAAGCTTCTCTTTTGGAAAATTTCTATAAAACTCTTCTTCGATTCTCAAATCGACTTCACTGTTCACCGTCATTTCAAAGAATATAGCCCTTATACACAGGGATTTTGTTGCCAAAAATCACAATATACGAATATAAGCAAATAATTGTAAAAAAAACGCAATATTCCATTTTATTACGATGGTCTGATTTTAAGTGCCTCACACTCTAAAATAAATTGTTTAATCATAAATCAATGTATTTTGTGAGCAACTAATTATGTGAAATCTAAATCTCGTTGCCTTAAAACTCTACGAATTACTCACTTTTTAAAACACTCACATTTTTCTTAGATTTAGTATTACATTAATTACAAAAACAGAATAAACCTTATTAAAATGAAAGAAAATGATTATTGTTGGAAGCTAACCCATAATAAAATATTATATCCAACGTAACACAGCTGCAAATATTCTATTGGTATTTTGAATAAATTTGGCAAACTGGAATAAAATGCTAAATAAAATTTTAAAAATTGTAATTACTAAGTATTACAAATTTATTATAAACTTCAAATTATTCAAAATATATGCTTCAGTATTATAAACTTGCATCTAAAGAAGCCAGAGAAAAGCAGTGAGGAAAGAGCATAGCTATATTTTAATTGTTCTGAAAGATATTTCATATTAATTGCTTATGGTCTTTAAAAGAGAGAGAATTATAATTTAATGATATCATTTACTGTATGATAAAATTTGTCATATTATGCAAAGTCATTGGTTAAGTCCTTGATGAAAGGTATCACTTTTCGGTAAAGACGCAAAGTGGAAAATAATCCGATAAGATTCTTATTTTAGATGCTGTAAATTTCAGTTTTCAATAAAATTAGTCATGTAAATCATAGCTAATTTCACATTTTGATAATTTAAATTATATATATTTTCTCAAAATACTTATTTATAATCATGAAGTAGCAAGTAGTAAATTGATTTTAAATAAGTATCGATAAATCTAACTCTATTAAGATGTATGTTGTTGTAATTTATGACACTTGGACAAGAAAAGCTCTTTATGCCGTTGGCTATGCGAATTTAAGTCACTAGAATGCATCTTTCGTTTAACCAGAGCACCACGAAGGTGAAAGTACAACTTTGCTCCAAGCTTCTCCAATAGATGGCAGCACCAGAGGATTCACTCCCTCAATTCTGACATTAATCTGAAGGGGGAGGAAAATTTTCTTCAGATAATTACACCCATGGTAACTGCTCAACCACTGCCCACAATACTTTCGATTACACAGATTAAACGAGCACGTGTATCGCATGTACTCAATGGTTCTTTGGCGTCATTGGGAATCGAACCACTCTCTTCGGAGCGGAAGGCCGATGCCCTAACCACTAGACTGCCATTATTATATTCAGCATTTTCCCAAATAATATACGAATATAACAAAAGAAAATTTTAACAATTATTTTCAATATAGTACCCACAATGTGAACGACCAATAAGGTTCAGTGTGTAAACCGCAAATACATTAAACAAAACTATAAGTAAGGTTACATATTTTTTCCCACGAAATATTCATTTCATTAATGTCATCTGACGTAAATAATTATCAACATGATTGTGAGTTGTTTTGAATATTCAAGCATATTAATGAATATTTAATACTCGGAAAAACCAAGAATTGTCAAACATTTTGTAGACTTTTTGTCATGTTATTTGGCATGTGAAGACATCTATGGATGATAAATTATGGTTTGCAGACGAGAGCTCATTATAACTTATTCTATTAGTGACTATTTAATCGAACAGCGAACAAGCTTAGAATTTTAATGGAAGTCACTGCTAAGATAACTAAATTACAAACGTGAAATAATAGTGCTAAGCGTTAATCATTAATATAACTATCTCATTATCAAAGCTTAGTTCCCAACTTAGAATATATGCTAAATTGACATAGTTTTCAACAGTTTCTAATTTTTTGTTGTTTTTAACCATTCTATAAATTAGATATAATTTATTAATATTGTTCAGATTTATTGATTTATGTACAAATAAAAATTAACAAATAAAAGTAATTTTCCTTTTTCTTTGGAGAATATTTTTTTGTATCACATTTTAAAATATTTTTTATTACTTAAAAATGATAAAATATTTATATTTATCTTCTCAGAAGCATTTTATATTATAAAAATTTCGAAGAATAAAGTAATGTATATACTACTGAAACTTTTTTTTTAACCCATATTAACATTTGATTTTAAAAAAAACATACATATCTATAGATATCTGTAAACAGACCTATACACAATAAATTAATTTCTGTAATGATTTGAAGGTACTTTTTTCAAAATGTTTCACATATTTTTTATCTGAAATAATAATGAAATAGATTCTTTTATCCTGGTTAAATCTAATAATCAAGATGTGTTATTGTGTTTTTTTGGAATTTTTTTATTTATTTATTTTTTATTGAAATTTTTGGAAATATTTTATTTGGAAATTTTTCTATTGAAAGATTTTTTATGTTAAAAATACTTTAGAAAAATTACCAAAATTTTGAAATTGTAATTTAATTTCTAAATATCAGAGAGTGATTTATAATTTTATATTGCATTATTTTTTTTTTCTGTCAAAATAATGCTTTTGAATTTTAATTTTTTCTTGCATTAAATATATGATTACTAAAATTCAAAGCTTTCGTATTTCTTATAATATTTGCATATTCAATATTTTGGAAGGGAAATAATAAGATTTAGTTAATCTTATGTTTTTAAATATATGATTAAAATGTACAAAAATGATTTAAAATATTTATATTAGTTCCAGTCAAGTCAGCTTTCATTTGCTTCAAAAGAGTTAAATGGAATAAAATATTTCAGACTGTCACTAAATAAATGCTTAAATAACCGTTTCTAAATATTAACTATTTATTTCACTACGTCAAATTTAACTATATTTAAAAGTAAAAGAAAAAGTTCGACAAGTAAATTTTGAACTATCATTTATTATCCTATAGAATATTCACTCAAAATTTCTAAGGACAACTGGAATTTAATTGCATTAATTTCATCAATATCTGGCTGGTAATTCAAATTGAGGATTGTTTTAAGAGCAAAAAGTTTATTTTTGTTATTTGACAAAGTATTTTGATTTTAGTTATTTTGTCATTTAATTCTTCATTTTTTTCAAATTCTTTTGTTCTCGATTTAATCAAGATTACCTAGGCTAATCTAGATTAAATCGAGAACAAAATATTAGATGGCTTTCTTTGAATTCTAGATTAATCAAGATTTAATCTAGAATTCAAAGAAACCCATCAAAGATGGATATTTTGTTTCATTAGCAAATATTTTAAGATGTATTATTTCATAAACAAAATATTTGGCTTTTTGATCCATAAACTGTTCAATTAAGCCATTAATCAAATGAAATGATCCTTTTTCTTTATCATCTTAGATTTAATGCTTTCATATTAGCGACTTTGGTGACTGACTTCTGTTCAAATATTACATATTAAATATATTAAGAAATATTCTAACTTTCATCAGATTTTTCAAACACCTACTTTTCCTTTTCAGACTTTTCTACATGTTTTGATAAAAAACAAATTATTTTATTAAAAATTTACAAACATTTAATGAAATAAATAGTTTTATGTTGATTTAATTTTAATTATTAATCATGCAAAATTTAATGCTCAAATATAGGTAACGAATTAAGTATTATTTATAATATTAATTAAATTATAAATATAAAAATATAATCCAGAATAAAAATATTTTAATTTAAAAATACTAAAAAAGTATTATAATCTATATTAATGTTAATATAATATGCTTAACTATAATGTCAAATTTAACTAAATTACTAAAATGTAAAATTTAATCGCCATTGACTTACCACGACCTTTAAATTTTAGGATATTACCAGTGTTATACGATTCTTTATATCAACGGTAAAAATATTTTTAAATGAAATACATGCATGAAAGAAATTCTTGCATAGTTTTAATTTAAATAGTACCCCGTTTATGAATTTCAGAAGCAACACAATGAATCTGGAACAAACTTTGAGATTGCCAAAGGCGCGGCCTCGATTGGAAATCACGACGAATCACTTTTGTTTCAGCTGAAATCGTGAGGCTTCTGTCCGAGTATTTCTTTTTTGTGAAAGTCACGGTTTCCATCTCACCAACATCGTAAACTTTTCCTGCTACTGTAACATAAGAAAAGAAAATAGTAGCCGAAATAAAAGTAATTTGTAGACGTCTACCAAATGAAAGTGATTGCGTCAAACGGCGGTTCATAATTAAAGATGAACTAATTTTCAAATGAAAAAATATTTATGGCAACGATCTTTGTTTCAGCAGAGATTGAAAATAATTAGAAGAAAATGTTGGAAATTATATCTGACAGTGAAATAGATGCTTGACATTGGAGGAAGAAATGTCATGCTATTTTTTTTGTATGAAAAAAAACTATTTATTTTGTTACTTATTTTCCATCGGATAAAAGAATTTGTTACTCCTTTACAATTACAATTTATACTTTAATTCTTTCCACTTTGAGTATATAATTAGAAGCTATTATAAAGTATTCTCTCAATAGCATAATACCGCTTGCTAAGAAATGAAGTATTAAGAACTGAAACTAATTATTTTCATTCCAATCTTTGTTTTACTTTTCGGTATTTCGGAATTTTTTCCTCACTTTTCATATTTTTTTATGTTCTTGTTCCTTAATCGACATTCTCATAATATAAAAAAATGTAACAACACTCGTCTTTCAGTGATTATAGCCTTTCAATTAACCACACCTTTTTAAGATTTTTTATTCAAAACAATGCTGCTGTATAACGAAAAAGGTTTTAAAAGAAACGTATTAAATGATATTTTATATGGTATATTTGGATATGAAACATCCTAACTATAGCTGTAAAATATTAAAATAACAAATGTGTGAGAAGAAAATAGATAAATAATAAGTATTTTTCACCAATCTAAATAAACAGAATAAAGTTTTTGTTTAGTTTAGCAAATTGTAAAATTGTTAGTTATTTAATAAAGAAAGTTATTTTGCTTAGAAAAAAGTGCATCTTTAATCATTTTTTTCGTGCACCTAATTAATTTTTTGTTTGAAATTGAATGTTCTGCTAAAGCGTAACTAAATTCTATGAAATAATGTAGACCTAAATTTTAAGAATATATTTTTATATTAACTCTCTTATGATGCATATTAATTGTTATCGAATTACAAACTGTATTTAAAATAATAATCCATTATAATATAATTCTTTTGACAGTAACATTTTTAATATTTGAAATAATAATACACACTGCATTTGGTTATTCCTTTTAATTTTCTATAACCTTGACTACGTTAATTTATTCAAATAAACTTATTGTTTTGTATAACTAACGAAGCTTATTTTACTTTTTCGTTCTGTTTATCGCTTTATTTATTTCACTTCATTTCAATAAAAAAGCTGTTTTCCAAACATTATTTGAAAAATCCAAACGCATTATGTGTATCTGATTGTTTGAAGTACATAAATCGTGATGCCTTCAAAAAAGAATAATGGATAAAAAAGCTAGATGTTACAATTATTCAATTATTATTAGATCTAATTTTAGTTGGATAAATAAATTTAAGAAATTGTGAGTCATTTACATAAACTATTTTTAATAGTTAAATCTTAACTGAGATTTATTATATTCTAAGCAAAATAACAACATAACAAGAATATATTCTTTAAGAAAACCATAAATTGTCTTCCAGGAAAACATACATCACATCCTTGCTTAACATGATTAATGCAATACCACAAACGGAAGTTGTAATACCGTCTGCAGAAAACTTTCTTCTGAAACTGTTCCTTCCATGTTCTTTTTACCATTTCCTTCCGAATAAAAACACGTAATCTGCTGTTTCGAACAACAAACTTCACAGACTATCAATATCATTTGAATGCAACTTAATTTTTCACCCAAACATTTTACTAACATTTTTTGTGGTAGAGGAGCAGTTGCATCAATGGAATGGTGAATGTTGTTCCTTTTGACTATTAATCCATTCCATGAAATTATCTGGCAAAAATGTAATTATGACTGTTGTGAGTAATGGTCTATTGCTCCATTCATCTTTTCGCTACGTGTTTAGCACCTTCTGAGTAACGATTAATAGCCAAAAAGTTTTTCTGGTTGTTATTCTGAGTAAATGGATCTTACATTTGTTTCTTTTGTAGAAATCAGTTTTACGTATTAAGAATTGTAATATATTTAAAACTACATTTCAAAAATGTATTTTAGAAAACCATTACGATCGAGCAAGTTGCACTTTAATAATTAACATTAAAATTTCAAGCATAAATATTATTTTTATTAGTAAATTTGATTTTATTATTTAAATAAAATTCAGCAGAGGAAAAAACATTTCAATATTTAGAAATTTTGAAAATCCGCAATTAGGAAATTTGATTTCAAATTATTGTTTTCTAATTTTAAAGTTCAGTTACTTAGTTTTGTTTCAGAATTAGAAAATTGATATTTTATGGGTGATAAATATTTTAAATGAATGATTAATTCATTTAAAATATTTATTGTTGAAAAGTAATGTGTTTGTTATGTTTAAAATGTTCCCTCTTTTAACGTAAAAATTAATAATCAATTTATTCAATAGTAATCAGAAAATATTAAACAGAAAGTAAATCAGGACTATTTTGGAAATCATTTGTGCATTCAAAAAGTTCTTGTAGGAAATTTCAATTTATTAAATTAAATAAAATATTGTAAGAATAATAGTACTTTTTTCAATTATAATAGATCAATTGAAATTTATCTTAACTAAAGAATTTTAATCTTACTAAACAAGATTGTATTATTTTACTTTTCATTATTTTTTTTAATAATTATTATGTGATAACGAGATTCAAATGTTTTTCCTTTGGATCTGGATTTAAGAAAAGATAAGATCATTTAAACACTGACTTATTACAATTATACCAAATTCTCTGTCATATATACACTACTGGCCATTAAAATTGCTACATAAAGAAGGAATGCAAATAACAGAACGATATTTATTGGACACACACATTATAGTGGAAAGAACAAGTGATTAGATTTACAGGAAATTAGGATGTATAGATCTTGAGAAATCAGTACCCAGAACAGCCACCTCTGGCTGAAATAACAGCATTTATCCGCCTAGGCATGGAGTCAAACAGAGATTGTATGGCATGTACGGGGATCTCAGTCCATGCAGCTTCAACACTATGCCACATTTCCTCGACAGTAGTGGATGGTGAGTGATGGCGTGCCAATCGCTCGGCAACCATTGACCACACGTTCTCAATTTGTGACAGATCAGGAGAACGTGATGGCCAGGGTAACAGTCGAACTTGTTCTGTATCAAGGAAGTTCAGAAAAGTACGGGCAATATGCGATCGTGCATTATCCTGTTGAAACAAAGCATTAGGGAGGCCTCGAAGATAGGGCAGAGATACGGGCCTTAACATATCGTAAATGTAACGGTTGCTGTTCAAAGTGCCGGTAATGCGAACAAGAGGTGATCGAGACGTGTATCCAATGGCACCCCATACCACCACTCCAGCAGATGGGCCAGTATGGCGATGTCCAATGCCAGCTGGCAATGCGCGTTCTCCACGATGCCTCCAAACACGGATGCGGCCATCATGGTCCTGTATACAGAACCGAGATTCATCTGTAAAGATGACGTGATGCCATTCCCGCGTCCAGGCTCGTCGCTGATCACACCATTGAAGGCGCTCCTGTCTGTGACGCAGCGTCAATGGTAGCCGAAGTTATGGTCGCCGTGCAGACAATCCATGCTGCTGCAAACGTCGTCGAACTGTTCGAGCAGAAGCTTGTTGCCTTGCAAATGACTCCTTTTCTCGACTCAGGGTTCGTGACGTGGCTGTACTATCTCTTGTGACCATGCGGATAAGATGTCCGCCTTCTCTGCTGTTAGTGATGGGGGTCGCTGAGATCCTGCATGACGTTCCGTATGATTGTCCTGAACCCATCGATTCCATATTCCGCTAACAGTCATGGGGTCTCGACCGACGCGAGCAGCAATATTGCGGTACGATAAGCCGCAAAAGGTAGCCTATAGTCCTTCCTCGATCAAAGTCAGACACGTGCTGAAAGGCATTTCTTTTTCTTACACGAGGCATTACAACAACTTTCTTTGCCGAAAACAACGTTGAAACGGAAATTGAGTATGAGAAAACTGCTGTCAAATCTCTGGTTTTGTACACATTGTAGATGTCGCTACTGTCGCCTGCTTTGTATGAATGCACTGAAAATCTAATCATTTGCATATCACAGCAAGTTCTACCTGTCACACATATTTCACGTGTGTGGTGCGCGACTTTCCTGGTGTAGCAATTTTAATGGCCAGTAGTGTATTTAACGAACATGGAATTGTAGACCAGAAAGCTGAATATTACTTATCAATATGATCATTGATACTCAGAGTTGATTAATCAATGTCAATACCTTTATCGCCGTTCCATCTGAAGGCTGTGCTGCACACTAGAATTGATATCACTCTGTGATACAATAATTATAAATTTCGATATAGTGGTATGATTATGTATCTCGGAAGAAGTCTACTGAAGATGATTTTAATTGTTACCGCATTCAAGTTTTATATCTTTTAATTTTATTTATATATTGTATCTAAATAACAAATAAAATTGTATAGAAAGTAGAAATAAATAAAAAAATAAACAATTAGAAAATAAACCACTGTCAAGAAAGAGGCCAATATCTTATCTTTTGCTACTTTTTAAAAACTTATAAACTCATATAAGTAGTTTAGTATATATTTTATCACATATGGTTATAATATGAGTGTTTATAGATTTCGCCCTCAAAATACTCATCGATAAGACGCAGGATATATTCAGTCGTAAACAGGACACTTCTTTCTAATCTATGATTTAAAATAACAAAAGTATTTAAAAATGTAATTTTTTTAAAAGGACAAAGAAACCATCTCCATTTTCGAAAGAAAAACTTTAAGAAGCATCTTTGGTGGAATAAAATGTGAGAATAGATGGCAAAGAAGAACTAATTCTGAGCTCTATAAACTATATGAAGAACCTGATATTGTTAAATTTATCTCAATACAGAGATTAAAATGGTCAGGACATTTGAGCCGGATGAACGACAATCGGGTAACGAAAAAGATTTTCTTGGCTCGCCCCATTGGCACCAGAAGAAGAGGACGACCGAAACTCCGATGGCGTGACTGCCTTGAAAACGACCTAAGAACACTAAAAGTGACGAACCTGGATGACCTTTTACCAAAAATAGGGCTTCCTGGTATGCACTTCTGAGGAAGGCAAAGGCCTACCCTGGGCTGTCTGGTCAATGAAGAAGAAGAATTGTTTTAAAAATCAAATTAGCTATTATAAAATCCATTAACACTAAAATGCCATTTACAAAAATTTATGAAATTGTTTGCTTGTTTATGAAAAATGGAATATATTTACATTTAGAAAAAAGTTAAGATATCATTTAGACCAAGAAGAATATTTGTGATTTTTTTTAAATGTTATTTATTATATTTCCTTAAAAATTTTAAGTGATTCAAATCAAAACAATCTACATTCGCATGAAAGACATTATTTTTTATTCTTTTCACCGAATGTCTTCATTCTTAATTCACAATATTTTTTCTTTCTTTTTCATAATTATATTTCTTCAATTACATTAAGCTGTATTCTTCACAAAACAGATATTTTTTTCAGGAAATGGAACATAATCAATACAAATATAATTTTACTATTTAATATTTGAGGACGATTTCCTGTTGTTAATAATGGTGAAAAAATAACAATTACATTGCTGTAATTTGAATTTTCTGATAATATTAATTACTTGACTGTTGCAAAAGTATAGGATGTTAATATTTATGTTTAACAGAATTATAATCAATATTTGTATATAAAGGATTCTACAATTTCAATGATATCTCTGTGTTATATCTGGCTTATATTAAAATCTGAAAACACAACAGTCACGTTGTATCATAATCCATGAGAAAGATCATTAGAATAGGGTAAATGCTAGTTTCACGGTAAATTAACTTCTGTCATTGAAAACGGGGGCGCGTCCATCTTCATCCTTGATGTTGTCACATCGATAACTATTTGCACTCTCATGCATGCCTTTAAATAAAAGGCAATCTTGCCGTCCAATCACAAATCTTGTATCAAATCTTTCTTTTTATCTGAAGTCCAATCAAAACTCATTTTTACTCGCTTGATTTACATCAAGATATACTCTCTGACAATTGAATAAACTTCATTCGATTTGAAAATAATTTTTGTAAGTAAGAGCAAATGTTATTTGTAATGTTTTCAATTGAATTTGACGTTTGTCTTGAATTTAAAGAAAAAAAAACTCGTTTAAAAGTATATTGATATTTTTAAGATACTTATTATCTTATTTTCTACAAATCTCTCAGAATTCAGAGATCCATAGCTATTTTTTTTTATTATTTTACAATTTGAAAACATCATTCAGACTAAATTTTACAATCAAAGTTCAACAGATAAATTATCGTTTAATGATGTTGAATAAATCAATGTCAAATTTTAAAGAATTCACAAAATGATGATATTAATTCTTATAAAAATCTTGCTAACTTCTTTACTTAAAATTAAAATTCAATACTTTAATTATTTTTTTCAAGTAAAATTAGTGAAAATGTTTATAGAACTATTGACATCTAAAGATTAATATTTATAAAATAAACAAAACCAAGAAAATTTCTTCAACTTACTAATTACGGTACAAATATAAAGAAATAGTATTATAATTTTAACAATTTGTGGCAATAATTCTTTTTATTTTGTCACGAGTTATATTTTGTTACTTCTGCTTTTTACTACTGCAGATAATTTTACAATCAAGCATAAGAGTATTTAGAAATTATTAATTTATTTATAAATATGTTTTTAAATAAATAAAGTTATTTGTTTCTTTGAACGAATTTTCTTCTTTTACACGAATATTAAGAATATCACAAATTTATTCCTTTAATTTGCTTCTAAATAATAATATACTATTACTCAATGCAATTAAATCGTTAGTTTCAAGAGTCAAACACTAACAGTTTCATTAACAATTAATATTAACTAATATCAATCCAAACACGAGAAGATATGGGTATTTTCTTGATATGATGCTGTCACAAAATAATATATATGATGATTACTACAAAATAAATGTGTTAATGATATAAGTCTTAATTAATAATACCAATTTCATTTAAGTGATTAACTCTTCTTTTTATTTGTATATCATGTGCTGCAGAGAAACAGTTTTTGTTTGAAATTTGTACCAAAACATTTTTTTTGATCGATTACTCTTAACTTTCAAAACTAAAAAGAAAATTAACGAGTTTGAAAATCTTGAATCTTTCCCAAGAGTTGTGAAAATTCAAACATGATGTTTTTAATATTCGTAATGTCACAAAAAATATTTGCTCCAATTTATATAAATTAAATGAAAGAAAGATTAAAAAATTAAAGATATAAAATATATATCTTAACGAAAGCAATTTTTAAATCAAATTTTTCATGGATAAGGGAATGCCCTTCTACAAATTAAATATTAATTTGATTTACCAACATTGTATCTATTAGACTGAGAAATCTTGCTTGCATCTGCAACAAAAAATAATATTTCTGTAAGATATCAAAGAACACTTTTATAAAAAATTTTATATTGCAATTCTAACACAAATAAACATTTAATAGAAATATTTGCTGAGATGTAATACATGATATTTAATATGTTAACTCATTGCGAATTAATTTTTCAATAAATAAAAAAGTTGTTCTTCTTTTATGGAAAAAATTAAATTTCTTCAATACTTTTAAACTTTATTCACTTGAAATCTAAATGAGATAATATTTCATTTAAAATGATCATAAATTTCATTTACACAAAAAAATATAAATTGAAAACCATAAAATAAAATTTGAAAATCTGAAAAAAAAAAGAATTTAGTTATCTCAATCTACTCCTCTGTAAGAGAACTTTTTTTGTTGCATGAATGAAATTTAACAAATTACGCATAACATTTCTTATAATACTTTATTTTTTATTAATAATTATTAATTTCTCTAATCATATAGTTTGTGTATTCTATTTAAAGCATGTTTTAAGTTTATTCGTGTGCGAATTCACTTTCTTACTTGATCTCATAATGTTTATTTCCCGTGATCAAATTAGTATTAAAATATTTTCTTTAAACAAATGATTTTATTCATTTATAAAATATGTGAAAACTAATATATAACAGTTTGCATCCACGCTGATACTGAATAATTAGGATTTTGTTCAACTGATAAGTTAGTATCACAAACACAAACAATTTTTGAAAAAATGTAGAAAACGTGTTACCCTCGTTTTAAGTTAAGCATATATACAAATGAATTTATCAATTTTTCCTAGCAACTTATTTTGTGATGAATGACAAATTATTACACGCGCATTATAAAATAACGTTAATATTAAAAAAATTGCTTTTTTTAAACCCAATTTTAAATTGTGGTTGAGAATTTTATATCAGAAAGCAAAAGAATCTAATCTCACCCATCGAAGTAAAATTTTATTTTTCCTTTTACACTGAAATACAATATTTCAAATTATTTTTTCCCAATTTTTTTATTAGTGTCATTTTGAGCCATAGGAAAATATTTGCAGTTCTCAAAACAAACTTAGCAGCAATGTTTTGATTAGAATTTTAATCCATAACTCAATCATTGTTACAATAATTTTAATATCTAATTTCTAAATACATACAGTGGGTAAAAATAGTTTCCGCACCGTCACTAAATTTAAGAATAAATGAGCATAATTTGTAAAGCATTTTTTCTTTAAATACTGTCTATATGTGTTTAGTATAAGTCTATAGAAAGAGATTTTTATAAATTTTCATTTTTACAAAATGAGAAAAGCATATTATTTTTTCTATAGCAATATCTAAGGAAAATTGCAGTGCAAAAAAGTTTCCGTACGCGTTATGCAAATTCTTTCTGACGTGTTTAAAACAGGCCCGCAGTAAATCTTTGACGTTAGAAAGTTAATCACTAATAAGAAAACATATCGACACTTGTTAAGTTCAAATTTGTTATTGATCGTCTCAAAATGGAAGTTCCCAGAGCTATTCGGAAATCAGTGATTAAATTGCGAAAAGATGGATTATCCATGAAAAGGATTAGTGAAATGACTAAAGAAATCGAAGTCTACTCTGCAATATATCATTGAAAGATATAAGTAAACTTCATACACTTGAGGTTAGAGCTCGATCCGGGAAGCAGACAAAATTAAAGCGCGTGCATAAAAGAAACATTATACGCCAAGTTCAAGAAAATCCACAAATTAGTGCCCCGCATTTGGCAGCTGATTTAATGGTTAGTTACAACATTAAAGTCTCAACTAAAACCGTGAGAAATGTCATTAAAAAAAGCGGTTATCATGGACGTGCGGCCCGGAAGAAACCCTATATAAGTTTGTGCAACAGGAAAAAGCGCCTCGAGTTTGCAAAGAAGCATGTAAGCAAGCCATTATCTTTTTGGGAATCCATTCTTTTTAGCGATGAATCAAAGTTTAACATTCATGGGTCAGATGGCCGAGTTATGGTGTGGAGAAAACCATAAACGAACAAATACTAACTAAGAATTTATGCGGAACTGTGAAGCACGGTGGTGGCTCTGTTATGGTGTGGTGGTGTATGAGTGATTTTGGAATAGGAAATTTGCAATGCATATAAGGAAATATGGATCGATATGGATATCTGGATATTCATAATCAAAATGTGTTATCCAGCGCAGAGAAGCTATCTCTTGGAACTGAATTTACTTTTCAGCAGGACAATGATCCTAAACACATTTCTAAGATTTGCCAAGAGCCTTTACAATGTTAAACAACAACTTCATAGCCCTCCTCAGTCACCCGATTTAAGCCCCATCGACCATTTGTGGGAAAAAATTGCCCGACAACTTAAAAAATATGACATAAAAAACAAAGTTGAACTCAAAAGTGCCATTATTAGCATTTGGTGTAATATTTCTCCAGAAACAACAAAAAAACTTGTAGGGGTAATGCCACAAAGTCTAAGAGAGGTGATAAAGGCCAAACGAGGGCTCACTGATCATTAAATGTATTTTGCATTTTTGTAAATCTTTTTTCGTGTGCTAGGGCACCCTACGGAGACTTTTTTGTTCCATGTTTAAGGCATTTTTTGAGTTTTTAAGATTTATTATTTAATTTTGTCAGTATTATCATCCTTTTAATATGAATAAATATTAAATAACATTAGTTTTAACTCATTTTTAAGTTTTCATTTTTATCATTATGAATTTTGTGTGACAAATTAAACTTTGATTTGCATTCGTATCTGCGTACGGAGACTTTTTTCACCAACTGTGTATATCTCATCAAATTGATAAAATAATTTAATTATTTACTCCAAAAACTTTGCAGTTGTAGCGCGTATAACTTATTTTAAAATTTAGTAACGCAGTTTCTCTTTATTTAACAATATTATCTATGAATAATCTCAAATACAATCTTATTTGTAAGCAAATTATTAAATACATATAACATTTATTCGAATTATTTTTTATATACTATCCGGTTACAATGATATTTGAAAAATATTTTGAACATGTTCAATATTATAAATAACTTATTACTAGCTATAAATAATTCCCAATTTATGATGGCACCATAAAACAGTGTCATCAGTGTACATATGTGCAAATATATGTGCGTGTGCTAGATGATTTGTGATTAACGTTAAAAAATGAATACGTTATAAAATTTTAGAAATTTGGCTTAACAATTGACAAATGCATTAAATTGGGTATTTATTTATTTTATTTATTTATTACATTACATATATTCAGACTTGTATGCTTGGTTCTTGAGATCCGCTTGTAAGTCTTCGTCGATAATAGGACAAACAGCACAATGACAGATGTACAACCACAGAAGAATAACGAAGAAAACACCCAGGGCCACGGTGGGAATCGAACCCACACTCCTACGCTCTCAAGCGATTAGCGGAATGATACTTTGACCACTCAGCCATGGAGCGCTATTAAATTGGGTAAAGACTACGTATGTATGTGCTTATAACATAAATGTTTTTATTTTCTTATTTCTGTTTAAAAAACGGTGATCTAAATACATAAACAAATTATCTTTAACTATTTCTGTTAAGATACCTAATCGGTTGCTTAACTACAGTGAAATATTGTTACCAGATATTTCATTTGTTGTTACAAGATATAAAACAAATCATAATTCTTCAGGCAGCAACGTCGTTCGTCCGATTAAATCTACTTATAAACATATCTGCAGTAGTTCATAATATTTGCAGAGGACAATAGAATAATTCCATTTTTAATATAGACTCAAGCGCATTTATGATTTAATGGTCTCATCCTATAAAAAGGCAGGTTCATGTTCTGAATGATAAATTGAATTCAAATATGTAGTTCCTTCTTTGCAATCAGCATATCAATGGGGAGTAAAACGTCGGCGATTAAAAGGTAAACATTTAAAAGAGTTATTCACCTTATCGGAGGATCAAAGGCCGTTATAGCCGAATGAACACTTTCATCAATTCCAGATTGATTCACTTTCAGCGCTTGCTATCTGCATAGAAGAAGAGGAAGTGCTGTAGAAATATTAGTACCACTTACAAGATATAACACAAATCATAATTTAATATAAGCGAGATATTTTCAATATGTTGAAAAATTTTCTTATTTAGAAACTAATTATTAAACATAAATAAATTTAAAAAAATTTATTTATAAATCTGAAATGAAGGAAATTTTTTCTTAGACCTCATTTATATAAACATGAAAACCTATATTAAATATATTCGCTATTGATATTCACTGGGAAATAAACATAATTCGTAAAGCAATCGGATTCAGAATTTAAAAGATTATCATAATTTATCCGTTGAAATGAAATTTCCAATGCTAGAAACACGGCATTTTGAGAAGTTAATCAATGATTTAATTGAAAATTAATTATAAAACAATGAAAACAAAAAGATGAATGCTTCTTTAGGCGATCATAAAGAAATTTTCCTTTTTCTTTTGAAATATTTAATATAATAAGAAAACTAAACGAAACAATTACTAAAATAATTTGAAAAATTCTTTTATTTGAAATGTAATTTTAAATGCTCTGCCCGCCATTGAAAATGCAACACCAAGAAAGAGTGTCCAGATAATTACACAAATTTCAAGGTAGAGGCACCGTACCAAGCTATGCAAATGATGTGAAATGCGCAGCTCTCCAGCGCACGCAGGATAAGATATAAGAGGAGGAACACGCAGAGCGGGCAATATTCGCGCCGTTATTGCTGCTTGAAAAACAATCGTTGACAGTTTGTTCTTGAAGCAAAGGGCGCCTGTAATTGCAAACAATGCCACTTTATTGTCAACGGAGTCAGTTCCAGCAGACAATCGAGTTTACAACAGGCATGTTGATCGAATAGGCACTGTGGAACGTTTGCGTAGTGCCGGTGCAGCCAGAGTGACGTCAGCAACTGTGGATTGACAAGTCCTACGGGAAATGGTGGCAAACCCGCAAAGGACGAAATTTAGTAGCATGTGCAAGACATCCTGGATGTTCTCATATGGAGCAGAACCATTTGCCGCCGATTGGTTGCTTGTGGCCTGAGCATGGAGTTTGTTAAGAAGAAATGGAGCCGGATTAGAGTGATGTGGAGGGCGGAGTGGCATAGGGTCGTCTTCTCATATGAGTCATGCTCCTGTTTCTTCAGTGGTAGTCACCGTGTACAAGTGTGGCGTCAACGTGGAGACAGGTTCAATCCTGCAGCAGTTGTAGAATGCTCCCACCACGCGATAAACCGGCATCATGGCTTGGGGCACCCTTGGGTATGATTTCAAGTCACCTTTAGTTCGTATTCACGGCATTATGACTGCCTAACGTTACGTGGATGACGTGCTGCAGCCTTTGACACTCCCCTACCTTCAGGGGGTACCTAATGCCCTTTATATGCCTGATAACGCCCGAGAACACATTGCTGGCCTCAGCCAACATGTCCTGCAAGATGTACAGCTGTTTTCTTGGTTACCGAACTCGTCAGATCACTCACCAATCGAACAAGTTTGGAATATGATTGGACGCCATTCGATGGACACCCTGCCACTGCCTCCTTCAGAAGTCATCCGTTGGCAAATGGTTAACTGGGAATAGAGAATCATTCCTCAGGACGCCATCCATACCCTCATTGACTACGTGTTTAGACATGTTGCTTCTTGTATCGCCGTCCATGGTGATCCTACAAACTACTGACCCGACCCTGTTCTTGATCTGTATTATGCATATTATTTCGAAATACAGATCACTTATTTTTCATTACTGTTTCGCTCTGTTTGTTGAGTTTCGTCACTTCCTGGCAGCTCCCTGGTGTTGCATTATAATTATCAGGCAGTCTACATACATGACAGAATGAGAAATGAGAAACTATGTGTACTTAAACAATTTTTTGAAATAAAATAAGGTACATATAAATGCAATTAATAGAATTTTATTAAAATATTAAATATTCATAAAATAACAAAATATATTGCCTTTATCTAAGTACTTATTTAAGATCAAGGAAATTTATGTGAAATATTTGATAGGGAATTACAAAATTATGTACATAAGAGAATCAATGTTGTCTTAATAATTTTACACTGAAAAATTGTTTATGGTTCTTCATTTAAATTTTTCACTTTTTCTTTTGAAATCGTTTTAAATAACTTTATATTTCTCGAAATTTTTAGTAAAACACATTTGTTTGAAAGTTATCTTTGTATATATTATAGTATGCATAGATATTATTTTTTCCTAAGCATTTTACAGCACTACTATTTTAACTTCATAAACTCTTAATCTAGTAGTTATACTTAGCAGATGAAAACCTAAAAAATTCAAAAGTATTAGTGAACACTTACAATTGACATTAAAATTAGACTCAGTTTTGAATATAAAGCTTCCTAATTTTTTTTGTTGCTAAAAGATCTTCATCCTTGCTTGCAATTAATTCTTCTTGCACTGTAGATTCAGTTTTTTGTAGAATAAAGCTTCTTGATTCACTTAAAATATTACAATGGTTCATATGATGCTTTTTCAGATGCACAGCAATATCTGCTTGTTCAAAATTAGATGGTAAATAAAGCATGTTTTAATTTTATTTTAAGACTGTTGATGTTAAGACTGTTGCGGAAAGAACATTTGTGTGTTAAAAACTCGAATCATAAACTACAAAACAAAAATATCATTGACTAATGCAAATGTTTACTTTGAATGTCTATTTCATCTGACCCAAAACATAACAGCTTATTTAAAATTTTGTATTTTAATAATTTTCTAAGTTAAACTTTATCAACATTTACATTTTAACTTTCTGCCAATGAAATTGCTTTGATAATCTCTAGTTATCTTTTGAAACAGCTTTAATACATTTCCCTAATTTATACTGTTTATTTCTTTTATTTCTATAATAACATTGTATACATTACTAAAACTTATATTCAGAAATAAATTTGTACTTGAATCGAAATTAATTAATTGAATACAGTACATAAATTCTATTTGAATCTTAAGAGCAATTAAATACTACTTTGTAGATTTTACAATAGCTACTTATCGTAGCATCACATTATAATAAAACGAGTATTTCTCTCTCTGTAACGCATTTTTTTTAAAAAAATAAGTAACATAAACATGTTCTTATAATCATTTTGGTAGTATGCTAAGTGACATACAGAAATGATCATAAAAAATGATGCTTCTCACTTCTATATGATAAGATTGAAATTTTAATAAATTTAAATGATTAATGACATCATTAAAAATTCATTCTAAATTATATCAGTACCTCCTAATCACTCCCGAAGAAGTTTTTATTTTAATTTTATGAAGCACAAGTTATTTTACTTTTAGACAATTACCCACTGCAGTAAAGGTATTAACTTCAAGATACATCATCATTTACTTGTAGATATTAAAAAGATAAACCAAAATGCAATGAAGAGTAATAATTCAAATGGAAGAGAGATAATGCAATTAGTTTAATACTATCTTAATACATCTCTTCAAAATATTAATGCGCAGAAAATATATGTTATCGTTATGAAGATATCAATTTTTGTCTCTTGGACTGTGAGAACTGCCCTCCAGCAATAGTTTTGATTGGTTGAAATTATTTTGGTAAGTTCCTCATTCGTGTATCTCGAGATAAGTATTTATTACCTTGAGCACCTTCATGATACTATGTGATTTATTCAAAAGCAAAAGTAGTAGCTGAAATGTGTTTATTCAGAAAATTCAGTCTTATTACGAAATGTCTAAAACATAAAAACTAGGTTTTTTTTAATACTGAAGGATGTGTCTATGATAAAAATATTAAATGTGATGAAAAATATCTCTTCTTAAAATTCTGTTTCGGTTGAAATGAAATCTTATTTCTGTGTAGATATTAAATTTGTAGCTTTAACGGAAACAGAATTTTAAAAAGAGATAATGCAAATTATCTCCGCTTATATATATATATATATATATATATATATATATATATATATATATATATATATATATATATATATATATATATATATATATATATATATATATATATATATATATATATATATGTTTCGGTTGAAATAAAATTCTTATTTTGGTAGATATTAAATTCTGAGTTACAATGATACCTCCTAATTCCATGATTTTCACAGTTCGCAATTTAAATTACGAGAAAAAAATGCAGTATAACAAAATTATGCAAATTCCAAAATTAGGTATTTTAATTGTTTTAGCTCTATTTTGTAATTTTATTTATTAATTTCTTTCACTTGTTAAAATCTTAAGTATAAACGAAAAGAAATGGTATGATATTTTTATTAGAGATAAATTAATAATTTAGAAATAAAAACATAAACGACGAATCATTTTACTTACTTCTTTTCGAAGTATATAGTTTTTGAATATTTTAGGAATAATTACATTCTAAGAGAGATAACTAAGAATTGATAATGTTAAATAAAAATTTGTGTTGTTAGTTTTCCTTAAATGCGCGCGATAAATTGGATATGAACTTCCTTATATTAAAATGTTCTTTTATATGTTAATTATAATTTCGATGCAGTAATGTAAATAAAAATTATTTTATTTTTAAGAAATTAAAAATTAATTTTTCCTTACTAATTAAAGTGGCAATTACTTTAATTGTTAGCAGTTAATATTATTTGCTATGTTTTGACAATTATATTAACATAAAAGCTTACTTTATTGAAGTTACGTGTATACATATTAATGATTTTTACGCGTTCAATATCATATTATTCAACATTTTAATATTTGTTTATGTATTAATATATACAGTACTACTTTTCAGAATATTTTATTAAAAGTATAATTTAATTCATTTTTATACCTAATGTAATTCTATCAAATATTTAAAAGTAAAAAAAAACTTTTATATGGTTTAAATTTTAAAATGAATTTCAATTAAAAAAAAGTTGAATTGGAATTTTATAAGAAAATTTTAAATTACTTTAAATTTTTTATTTTTTTACAGAGCATATCAGCAAGCATAATTAAGAAGAAATGACTAATAAGTAAACAAATTTAAATTGTTTCTTCAATTATTCAGTAATGACAAATAAATAGAAATATTAATTATTCTATTTATTAATATTTCTAACTATTCACACAAACTGATCATAATTCTCAAATTGCGTTTTGAATTAAAATGGAAAGCCGATGAAAACATTTCACTAATTCCACTGAAAATAAAGAAACAAATTATCTTATAAGCATAAAAATTCAAACTGCATCTGCTTCTCTCAAACTGTATCAGAACTTGAGAAGTTGATTCGTTAAATTAAGCAACATGAGCCTATTTTAATATTTCAAAATGTCTACCCCCCACTGAATTTAGCAATGTTTCCCTTGACCTTCGTTCAAGGTTAAATTTTTTATTTGACCTTGTCTTAATTTATTCCAAATCATACATTCCATATACATAAAGCTTTAATCCTTTCAATGAATTTACTATTCTGTAAAATGAAACCGTTTCAAGTCATAAAATGAACCGACAAAGGGTTGACACGTCACAATCATGCTCAATGGTTTTGTATCAAAGCGGGATATTCAGGCCATCTCTTCTTTATCCTTTAAATCAGAAAATAGCGTCGTTAAAGGATAACACAAAACTCAGATTACATTCATTTGGGTATTTTAAATTTCTTTTTTTTTATGATTTCAGCTTGGAAATTTACAACTTCCACTTCTAACGAAGCTTACTTCAACCAGGCAAGCCTCGGTGCATTTACAATGGACTGAGAACACTTTATGAGCGCGGTTTGCGGCACTCCAAAAGACGGAGAGAATTTTATGTTACGGAATAAAATTCGCGCAGGAGGGTGTTTGTGTCGTAAAAGGTATTTAGGCCTCGACCCCTAGACAGAGCGGGAGTAGTGGACTGACTACTTTGACATCAGGGGGCATTTCGAGGATTCCTCGTATGCCATCTGCGATGATGCGTTCGGACAGCCAGAAAAGAAACTACTGAGCCCTCTTTTATCGGTTGTAAATAGAATATCAGACCACCATGTTGGCTCATTGTTCAATAAATATCTTCCGCAATACTCAACCAAATGCGTCTTTAATCCAATTCTATCGGTCCATTTGGATAGGCAAAAATAGTTTGCTTTTTAAAATAAGCTTGTCAAATACTTTTAATGATTATTTCCGCTCGATATTTTTTCTAAACTTTGAAATTTTTGGATGATTATTCTTTCAAATCATTACCTTATTAACCCTATTAAGTAATTTTTTTAAATTTATTTATTGAATGCATCATAAGTTTACTTTTTAAAAAATTGGATTCGGTGATAAATGATGTTTTGAATGTGAGTGTGTGTGTGATATGAAATTTTTGAATAATTTTAAATAAAATATTTTATGTAAAACATTATCTTGTAAGATATTTAAAGACCCTGAAATTAACAGCCTTAAGTATATTTTATATTTTAAAAACAAATAAGTCATTTTATGGAATATTGTAAATATCCTTAATAGAATTCATACTTCCTTTTTAAAACATTAAATTAACATTCATACTTCCAATTATAAGTCAATTAAATTTTAATTAATAATTTAAAAAATATATTTAAGAATTTTTTATATATGATTATTTAATGAAAGCAATTATAAAGCTTATTTATGTTAAGCCATTTAATGAAATATCATGCCATTTTACATCAATTCACGCTTACTTAATTCTTTCTGCTTATTTTAATAAAACTACTTTTGTAAAATATCACCAATTTACTTAGTTCATCATAAGATGTTTTTGATAAGCTTCTAAATTAAGGGAAATAGTATAAAATAAAATTCACAGTTAAAAAATATGATTCTTTTAAAATGATAAACCTAAGCGATATACAAGAAGTTTTTAGCATTCGAAATTAATATTGTAAGATAAATATACTTTAACAAATTTTACTTTTGAAATTAACGAGTTTTATTTTACTTATATAATTGAATATACATTAAATATTTGAATAAAAATAATCTATATTTTTAATATTGTAAAATGCGTAATTCTCTGTAGCTAATTGTAGAAAAATAACGTTTGCCAAATATATTATACATGTATTCTTGATTTTAAAATTCGCTTAAGTGAAAAATGGTAGTTTTGAAGAACTATTGTTTTAATAATTCTTTAAAAATTAATAAAGACATTATTCATTTGCAATCTAGTAAGCAAATTTTATTTTAAAAAGTTAAGAAAATATATTTGGAGCTACTTTTATTTATATTTATAATAGCGAAAAGGAAAGTAATAGGCATTTAGTGAACTTTTTGAAATCATAAGTTTTTATGATAAAATCATCACTTTTATATTAACAAAATTTACAAACATGAAATAAGACTATAGGAAATGTGTAAAAAAAAAAATTACTTAATTTTTTAAAAATCGGAAGCAAAAATATGAGGTATTCATTTCTGGATTAACATTTTGACACCTTTGAAATGAAATATGTACACAAATCCCATTAGTATGCTATCACATAAAGAATTTATATAACATTTAGGAAGTAAAAGAAATATTTTTGACAGTTTGCTTGTTCGTCACGCTCGTTTTTCACACCTCACATCCAACTAGATTTCGGAAAAAAACTGTAAAAATGAAATTAAATGAAACCTGTACAAGAAAAAAAAATCACATCTATTGCCAAGTTTAGATTTCTCCCCGCCCAGTTTTAGGATGATTGACAAGCAGCGTGCGTTGGTTTCTTGTCTAAAGATCGCAGAGTTCTTGTCATTGACATATGTTACGAGTTGTTTATTTTTTGTTTCATACTTACTATCTGTCATTTTTGTGAGTTATAAATTATTTTTTTCACGCCGGATTCATGACGGAAGTATGATCGTTAAAATGAGGAGCATAAAAAAATGCAAAAGAGATAATAATAAGAGTTTTTACGACGTGTTTTTCTTCGGAGACCGCCTTTCTACAATTTACAACACTTTTCCTTTCTGCTAGGGTAATTACGAAGCGAGTTGGATGACAGCTTTTAAACCTTTGGAGAACAGGTTCTCCCGTTTTGTTGAGGAAAATGATGAATTCGGGTTTGAAAGCATTGGTATTCAGGAACAAAGCGGGCAGCCATCTTTCAATTTGGAACAATCGAATCACTTTGTAAGTTCGTGAGATGGTGAATGCTAGAATAAGGATCAAACGAGCATTGAAAAACATTAATTTCGCTCATTAAAAGCTGGAAAAACATCTTACTTCATTGTAATAACAACACTCTTTATTCACTTTTGGTTATTATTTGAGCATCTGACACATATAAAGACGCTTTTTATATCGTCAAGAAAGCGATTTTTTTAATAAAATAATTGAACATTATGTTTAATCACTTCCACTTATTCACACAGCATAAGAACTACATTAAAATCCAGTTTATCTTAACTGTATCGTATGAGAACTGGCTGCGTTTATTTCAGTCACACTGGCTTCAATTATTGCATTTTTTTCCATTTTATTGCATCTTTAAAAAATAAGAAATAAAAAGGCTTTTAATCTTTTGCTTTTATAAGGGGAAAAAATAGAAATAATTGTGTAGAGATTTTCAAAGTAAAAATAAAAAATTCTCAAATAAGGATTATTGGTGAATCTTCAGACCAAATTGTAAAATTGGTTAAAAACCAATCCTAACACTATTAAAAGCAATTCTTATATCTGAATAATGATCTCTTATAATGAGATTGTTACATAAACTGGTATTCTCCCGTCGACACTATTAGTGAAAGAACGTCGGTCCTACAAATATTTTATATTCATTGTTTTCAGCATGGTAATCCCTGATTAAATGGAATCTTTTTTGACACCACTAGGTGACAGCCGAAGGCTATTGTAAGACATTTTAATATTCACCGTATTTTGCCGGCAGTTTCGTAACCTGTTGCCAAGAAATTCTGTGCTTGTTTTTATACTATTTACCGTTAAATTGCTGAACAGAATTTTGAAGGACACAAATACAGTAGAGGCGATATATATATATATATATATATATATATATATATATATATATATATATATATATATATATATATATATATATATATATATATATATATATATATATATATATATATATATATATATATATATATATATATATATATATATATATATATATATATATATATATATATATATATATATATATATATATATATATATATATATATATATATATATATATATATATATATATATATATATATATATATATATATATTATATATATATATATATATACTGCTATCATACTATATATATATATCACTATACTATATATATACTATATATATATATACATATATATATATATATATATATATATATATATATATATATGATATATATATATATATATATATAGTATATATATATATACATATACATATAGTATCATAGATATATCATATACTATATATATATATATATAGTATATATATATATATATATATATATATATATATATATATATCATATATAGCTATGATATATATATATATATATATATATATATATATATATATATATATATATATATATATATATATATATATATATATATATATATATATATATATATATATATATATATATATATATATATATATATATATATATGAAGTTCATTTTATCTGAAACATTCTATCAGCTAAACGTATACACTTTCGCCGCAACAGAAAGAAACACTTGGAATGAGAAAGAAGAGATTTCTTTACAAATCATTCTTACCTGTTGTTTATACTCGTTGCCTTGACATGAAACACACTGGCGGAATTCACTAAAATTTATATGAAGATGGCTTTCACACATCTGTATTTTATCTTATTATTTTCCAGCTCCAACTATGCCTAAATTCTTCCAAGGACAACGACGTCAAGTGTTAAAAAACGAAACTCAAGTCGACTGTCGGGATTTATTAACACTAACGATATCTTTCGCCTATTTATATCGCGAATGAAACGTGGAATCCCAAGCATAAAAAATGTGACCTATATTTTTTTGTAAAGTCACATATTTCCAAAACATATTTTCATCTTACATTTTTTTCAACTGCGATGACCTTTTTGTAAGTATGACTTCAAGTAAAATATAAAATGAAAATTAAGGACTATACTTTTTCTATAATTTATATTGGCATTTGACATTTTGATAAATATGTTAATAGTCCTATATTCTTAAAAGTAAACTTATGTTATAATTATTTGCAAAAATATATTTACTTATGATGTACAATATTCAGTCCAAAGGTCTGATTGCAATGTTGTTTTTCTTATATTGTTTATAAAATTATTATGAAAGTAGTAATACAGCTATGATAGTATTTTACAGTTACAAATTTGTTGACTTTCAACTAAAAGTGCTCACAGTAACCAAGTTATAGAACATCGCTCTTCAGCGTGGAAGACCATAAATTCAATACCAGCTGTTGTTGAACTACAAACGGGTGAAAGGCATTGCGTTGCTATTCTTTTGATGCATAGTTTGGGATTTTTCTCTCTTAGAACTCATGAATTTTAACTACCATTTATGAAAAGTATTCCCTAAATTTCTTAACTATTGGCTGTTAAAAAGATCTTCAGAACAACACTATATACATCCGTGTGAAAGATGTGCATGCAAAAAGCAGAAATGTAAAACCAGTTTTATCACCGTGACTGAAACTGAATATAGTACATTCTATTCCAAATAGAGAGGCCATATCATTTGATTATTGAAAGACGGGAAATGTTTTTTATGTTATATTTTTATACCATGAATTTTTTTTATACCTCAGCCTAAACTATTATGTCTAGCGATGACTCTAAGCAGTAAAAGTGAAAACCATTAAATGATTTTGACTTGTTGTTATGATTGGTTACTTAAGTATTTTCAGTTTTTCAATATAATTTTTTTTATATTTCCTTTTTATGAGAGTAAGTTTGATTTATACACGTTGCAATTATTTTAAATGAATTGTTACAAAAAAAAAAAGATTTTACTTAAAATATTCTGTGAATTCCGTAATTTTGTGTTTCAATATTTCTAATTATTTTCCAAAAAATATTATTATTACTAATGTTTATAATTACTTCTCACATTTTTTTACATTTACTGATTTTTAAATTATCATTTATAATAAAATCCATTCAATTTTATTTATGTAAGAAAGAAAGCATCATTAAACACTGTTAGAATACAAGCATCTATAGAACATTCTTTCAATCCAAGTTATAATCAGATCGAACATTAAAGATCACATACTTTTCATTCATCAACATATCGATCAGATAATGTCATTATATTTATTATTTGTTTCTTCACTTTTCACCTGCCGCATGTAATCACTTCTGAACTGCAGAGCATTAATTAGTCTTCCTGAATGACACTAATACCCATGCCGCCATCCGTAAACACAGTGTCCTCATGTGTTCATTCACAGCATTCGCCACCTAAATTACCATGTTGATTGATAATGACTGTCGTCACATCCAAAACTTGTCTGGCATTGTTTAGATGTTGCTTTAGCAGTCATCGACTATAATTTGTTGTCACTTACAAAGATGAAAATCGTAATCGTTTTACGTTTTACGATGCTCTAATTGCTGAAATGTTGTGCATGTTACTGAGAATTTTCATTTTTATTTTCATTAGAGTTATTGTAATTGTATAATTCTCAAAACAAAATGGGTAATAGATTGTTTTACAATGAAGAGTGAATGAAATGTTTTATGTCCATTAGCAACATTATCTTATGAAAGGTAATTCAAAAAATCCCATTTATGAGCTGTAAAATAATTTTTTCTAGCTCATTAGTTTGCAAGCTCATTCATATATCGCATAGATTAACTTCATACGGAACACATATATTTATTCTTATGTGTGTTCCATATTAACTTAATCTATGAGTTTTATGAACATGCGCAAACGCATCGTCGCCTATAATTTGTTGCCACTTACAAAGAGGAAAATCGCAATCTTTTACGTTTCACCATGTTCTAATTGCAAAAATGTTGTGCATGTTACAAAGAATTTTCAATTTTTTTTCAATAGAATTATTGTAATTCTATAATTCTCAAAACAAAAGGAATGATTGATTGTTTTACAATGAAGAGTGACTGAAATGTTTTATGTCCATTAGCAGCATTATCTTATAAATAGTAATGGAAAAAAATCCTTTTTATATAATTTGTAATAAAATAATTTTTTGCTAGTTCATTCATATATCGCATAGATTAACTTCATATGAAACACATATACTTATTGTTATGTGTGTTCCATATTAACTTAATCTATGAGTTGTATGGATATGCGCAAACGCATCGTCGCCTATAATTTGTTGCCACTTACAAAGATGAAAATCGCAATCTTTTACGTTTGACCATGTTCTAATTGCAAAAATGTTGTGCACGTTACTAAGAATTTTCAATTTTTTTCAACAGAATTATTGTAATTCTATAATTCTCAAAAGAAAATGGATAATAGATTGTTTGGCACAGGTGCCGTATTATCCATAATTACAAATTCTGAATTTTTTTGGTGATGAAGAAATGTTGCTAAGATGACGTATCGTGACGTGCGTGATGACGTTAATACTAGTGTTATCAAAATAGAATTTTCTGCATAATTCTTATAGGTCTCCATACGTATGACGTAATAAAAATGATATTGCAAGATTCATAAGAAAATCCGCCAAAAAATCACCAATCTCAGAATTTGGCATCATGGATTATACGGCACCTGTGCCGATTGTTTTACAATGAAGAGTGAATGAAATGTTTTATGTCCATTAGCAGAATTATCTTATAACTAGTAATGGAAAATAAATCCCTTTTATCAGTTTTAAAATAATTTTTTGCTACCTCAGTAGTTTGCAGGATCATTCATACATCGCATAGATTAACTTCATATGAAACACATATACTTATTCTTATGTGTGTTCCATAGTAAACGAATCTTTGTGTTGTATGAACAGGCGCAAACGCGTCGTTGTGTCTATAATTTGTTGCCACTTACAAAGATGAAAATCGTATTTTTTTACGTTTTACCATGTTCTAATTGCTAAAATGTTGTGCATGTTGTGAAGAATCTTCCTGTTTTCAATGAAATTATTGTAATTCTATAATTATCAAAACAAAATGAATAATAGATTGTTTTACAATGAAGAATAAATGAAATGTTTTATGTCCATTAACAACATAATGTTAAAAATAGTAATGGAAAAAATTCCTTTTATGAGTTTTAAAATAATTTTTTGCGAGCTCATTCGTATATCGCATTGATTAAATTAATATGGAACAGGTTTACTTATTCATAGGTAAGTTCTATATTAAGTTAATCTGTGTGCTGTATGAACATGAGCAAACGCATGGTTTACAAATGTAACAATGATAAAGATCACCATAAGTTAGTTTCAGCATTAATGAAAACACTAGGATTTTTGATTTTAATTACTAATAATATATTACAATAAAAGGATAAAATTAGATTTTAATTTGATCATAAAAGTATTGACGTGTTGTTGTTACTAATGAGACTTGGGCAAGCCAAGCTCGCTATGCCTTGGCTATGCGAATTTAAGTCAATAGGGAGCGTTTTCCGCTTTAATCAGATCATCACGTAGGTGAAAGTAAGTTTTTGTTCTTTTTTAAATCTTCCGATAGATGGCACAACCTGAGGATCCACTCCCTCAATTTTGACATTGATCTGAAGGGGAGGAAATTTTCTCCAGATCATTGCACCCATAGTAACTGCTCAACGACCAACCACAGGACTTTCGATTCCACAGATATAACGAGCACGTATATCGCATGTACTTGGTGGGTCTTTGGCGGCATTGAGAATCGAACCCCACCTTTTCAAATGGAAGGCCGACGCCCTAACCACAAGGCTACCACGGCCCTGGTAATGAAGTACATGTGTAATACACTAGACTAAGTAATTTTTTCCGTAAAAACAAGTTTCTAGAAGCATCGATGAAACTGACAAAGAGAGGTTCTGAAATTTTAAGTTGAACTATATTCTTCAGAAAGTAATTTTTGCAAGTCATGAAAGATATTTGGCGCTAGAATAAAATTTCGTGAAGTAATTTATCATAGTGAAATAGATTGTAAAAAAGGTTATTCTCACGTCGTAATATAAATGTATTTATAAGTTTTATAAGTAAGAGTTCTTCTGTTATTTTATTTTATTCAAGCAATAAATATATATCATCAGTTCTCAAAAAAATCGTATCTGAATTTGCTTATTGAAATCAGTTTTCACTAAGTTTCACAAAATTGAAAAAAAGAATAAATAAATAAGAGCGCAAAACATAAGTTAGACATTTTATACCAACAAAAAAGATTTTTTTAGTGTATTTTGTATTAATTGCTTCAAATTCAGTATTTTTTGTTTGTAACGTGAATTATTTAGTTTTGCTGGGGATACAATTTCAGCAAATGTAAATAATTTGGAATTATATATTTCAAATGAAGAGAAAACTTTTGTAATTGGTCAAAAATAAGAAAAAGTATAACTACGCATTTACTGTACATACAGTTTGGTATATTTACAATTTAATTATCTTAACTTTAATTTAAAATAACTAACGTTATATATATATCTATATCTATCTATCTATATCTATATATATATCTATATCTATATCTATATATATATATATATATATATATATATATATATATATATATATATATATATATATATATATATATATATATATATATATATATATATATATATATATACATATATATATATATATATATATATATATATATATATATATATATATATATATATATATATATATATATATATATATATATATATATATATATATATATATATATATATATATATATAACAGCATTAATTAAGACTTTTTACTATTCCCAAAATTTGATGAACCTGAGCAATTTTTGGACTTTCTATTGGAAATTTATTTTTTATTTGTAACAACCATATTTTGGAAATACAAGAAAAAATTCAAAACTCATTAAAAGAATAAATTTTTAAATTAAAAATATGCTTTCCCATTGTTAATTATTATCAATAACGAGACTTAAATAATACTGTTTCTAAATTATTTCTTTCATAAAATTTAAAACATCAATTTCAATTAAAAATAAACGACTAACAACAAGAGAGAGAGTGAGAGATTCCATTCATTAAAAATTAATCATTAATTATTCCTTAATCCATTAAAAAACAACCATTTTTGAATGATTGTTATTTAAACGAATATTTTGATAACAATCATTCAAAAATTAGTGAAAAAATTCCTTTCTCCGGAAAACTAACAATTAACAAAATTATAAACTTTTTCAAAAATAATTCCATAGTCATTTCTTAATTAAAATTTGCATTAAAACATGTATAATAAACATATCTTAAACATTTATATTATACCTTTTCTTAAATAATTTTTTTTTTTTTGCACACAGAAGGATTAAATAATAAACTTTACCTTTCAGATTTTCCTGTACAATTAACTTTTGATAGCATTTTATTTATGTAGGCTCGTCATTGATTGATGAAGTATGTTACTCTCCGTGATAACAACAATCGGTTCTCGACGGATTGTGCTAAACCTGCCAGCTTAACATTCTGGTAAATAAATAAGCATTTGGTACTCCACCAGAGCATTTATATGCAGATCAAAGAAAAACAATCAAGATTGATGAGACAACTTAGTTAAGTTGGGCGCTGGTCTAAGGTTGAAAATTATGTCTAGGGGTCCTTCCACCTTACCTTGGTGATACAGCCTACGGGTTACTGTATCAAAAATTATTCAGTGGAAAACACATTTAATTTTTCTTTGCAGTTTTTTTATCAAGCACGTTTCTTAGGGTGGCTCTTAAGAGATACATCAACCTTTATTTCAAAGAAGGACAAATTGATTTTTTATGTGTTAAAAGTATTAGAACTACTGAATTGATTAGAGAATATTTATTCTCAATTATTTTTCACAGAAGACTACATCATGGGTTTGTGTCAGAAATATATGTATGTATGTAGTTTATGTCAGATGATTATGTCATGTGATCCATTTTGCTTTGCAATGAATGAAATGAAAAATGATGGTATATCTGGTATAGTTTTAATTGAATTTTGTAAATTTAATTGAATTAAAACATAATTGAGTTTTGTAAATTTTACCTATTTAACGAAGAATAAATTAACGAGGTTCTTGTATATAATTTTTTTTTATTTAACCACAATATTATCTGTGAGATTCCTTAAAAACAAATGTAATTTTTAAATAGTTTTCAAAGCATTCTTAGATCAAATACTCAGCTTGTTGTGTTCAACATATTTTTTGTGTAATTCAAATATTTGTTTCAGATATCACTCACATCCCACAGTTTCTCTATCATGCAATCCTTCTTTAAAATGGATATTTTTCATGTGTTTTAAGCATAAATAAAATTCTTGTATCATAATGTACCAAGATATTTATTTCCCTTAATTACAATATTCATTTTCTCGATTACTGCAAAAATTTCAAATTGTAAAAATATTTTCACTTTATTTTTTTTATCTGGGTAATAATAACATTTACTTAATATGAAAGACGTTACTGAAAGAATAACAATCTTTTAAAAATAAAAATACAGATTTTATCATTTGTTGATTTAGATTCACGCATTCTCTTCATGTCCATCATCAGTTTATATTTCTTTTCATATAATGTTTAAATTCAAATCTATTACATAATTTGTGCAATATTTTGTTTCAAGCTATCAAATCAATTCTAAATTTTCATTTTACACCTTCATAAAATCTAATATGTTTGTGATTAAGGTTTACATTATTTCATAATATACTGTAAAGATATACTATACAAAATATAGGAGAACAAGCAAAAGTGATAGAAACTCTTGCGTAACAGTTATAAGTAAGCATAAAATGGAATTTAACACTATATGTAAAAATGAAATATAGTAACAGAATGCAAAATAGTTTTTGCATTGTTTCGTTGAAACTTTGTACGTCCTTAATATTTTTTGAGCAGACATTAATGGTTGCTTTTCATGACTATCCTGATTTAGTCTTATATTATATACTAATTTAATATGTCTTCGCTCCATAATCTTTCTCATACTGTGGACCATCAACTTTTGAAGATTACTTACTACTGACTCCCTTTAAAAGTTATAAATATTTTTATATTACACTTAATAAGGTAGACATTGTAGTTTTATGTTATGGCATTTTTTATATACTGTAAGCATTGCTTTTATGCTATGTAAAATGTGTTATTGAATATAGCTCATCTGCGTCTTGACATGATATAATACCTTAGGATTGTTTAATTTGGTAATACAATATGATATTATGATAATAAGGGACTATAGAAATATGATTTCTTCCGGTAAAGTATGGGAAAATTTTCTATTTAATAGAGGAATTTTATAACACCTTAGTATATTTAAGACGGTGAGGTCGCAATACACTTAGTTTTATACGTGGATGCATATTTTAAGTTACAATATAAATGAAAGTTGCTTTGATCCTGATTTAAATTATTTATTAGTATTACAGTCATTGTAAAGTATTAAGTTGATTTAACTGTAAGTTCACGTATGACTATAAATTAACCAGAATAAGTTCAAAGGAATGTTTCTGACTTTTAGAGCCATAATTAAAAGCTAAATATAATATATAGACCTATGAAAAATTCTTTAAAGCAGTTTACAGTCCTCAAACAATCCGTAGACCAAAAACTAAATTTAAGATGACATAAAGTCCGTGGTTTTCTCCGATCTTCTTTTCCTTTGATCCATATAATATGACTTATCATTATTAAAGGATTGATATACATTCACTCCCTGGGATGATATTTAATTTAATTTACCGTAACGAATAGTTTTTCTCGGCTAAAATCTCTCGAGAAACTTTCATTAGAGAAAGAGAGAGTTCAAAACTAATATAATTATTTAAGTTTTCGAAAAAAAAATATATGAATAAGAAATAGTAAGAGATGCAGATTTTAAACTTAAAAAATATAATATTGTTAAGATTCTCTCACGTTTACACTTGAATTTTTAATTACTTTGATTTCTTTTGACAACTATTCATTTTTTCTGCAACTAATTTAATTTTACTATTGATTTAAAGCTACTTATTAATTTATTATCCATTAAGTAAATTGTTATGCATTCAAACAATTAACGAAGAAACATATACACTTATATATTAATATATTAAAGTCATGACATTATAATTTAGAGTATTGAAATGAGTTATTTTATCACAGTTTATAAAATGTAAAATGGTCATAACGAAACACTTTTGCGAAATATTTTTTTTCGAATAAATTACAAAATCTAAATTAATTTTTGATAAATTCACACAAGATATATTTACACAACTCTATTTAATTAGAAATATTCATGTTTGTTAAAGAATCACATTTGTATTAGATTTTTAATGGAATAATGAATGGATATCATCAATTGATGATGAAGATAACCAATATTGAAAACTATATAATAGAATGCACAAGAAACAATTGTAGTTTTTTTTATTAAAAATGATTGAAAAATATTTATGCAATTTAGCTAAAATAAATCTTTCTTTGGGTTTCAGTAAAATTTTGTTTTATATCACAGAAAATTTAAACTTAAAATCATAGTTGCATATTATTTGTTACAATAATTTTTCTAAGCGAATTCTATGAATTTGGATGCATGTTTGAATTCCGCAATGAATTGTTTTATTTTATGGAAAATTCCATAAGAATAAGATAGAGAAATGCTTATAGTTGTAATTTTTTTATAAGCGATGGAGTTTTACACTGTATTATTGACAAACGAACAGTTATCAATTTGCATAACATAATCATAAAACGTTAATAGTTGATAAAGTAGAATTACATAATAACAAAAATCAAACAATATAAAAATAGCTCTTAATAGAAAAATGTAAATCCATTCATGAGCAATGAAGAGATAAACTTGTAAAGAAATCTGTTTCATAAATTTCCTTCAAAGTACATAACGAAATAACCAATCAATGTACTTTTCCTTCCTTTATACGTTCGTTCCCATTAACATAAAAGACACAGCCATTAAGAGTCATTTTGGAATCGGTAGTTGATAACAGGGCGGTAGATTTCAGAAAAAACAGGTGCGCCGATTGGAAATAGAATAAAAGCGAGAAATAAACTGAAGTGAAGAGGAAGATCGAGAAGCAAGATTTGACACCTGTGAGACAACTTCATTCAACTCCGTGTCAAAATGGAGGCTTTAATGTAGCACCTAATAGATTTTTTCTTTTTCTTTATTTCTCAACAAAAAAAGTTGATGAATACATTTAAATGTATTGGTTTCGAATTTTGAACTTACTTTCTAATTGATAATATTACTTGTGTTTCTGACACTAAAATTACTTTTCAGCTATGTATGCAAAAAAATCAATTCTTAATTGAAGATCTACAATATGTATTTTTCTAAATTAAAATTATTTTATTAACATATCTTATTTTCATGAATTTTTTCTATGATATTTCCGTTTATTTTTTTCGAAGATTTCTGATTTGTTTTATTTACGATTGTGATAGAATAACTGAATTCCTTTCTCTCATTAAGAGGAAGATACCTAACTATATCTTTGTTCCCAAACTGTAATATCAAGGAGGGTGAGTTTTGTAACAAAATTTGATGAACTGCAATTTATTCTTAAATAACATGATAACAAGAATAAAAAAGGAAAATTAATGTCAAGAAAACAAAATTTTTTGGACTGTCTTTTCAATTAATATATGCATGAGAAAAATCTCCCATGTTATAAATCGACACTAATGTTCAATCAGCAACTAAGTCTAAAGGAGATCTTTGTAATTTAATTTAACTGAAACATAATTTTAAGTCAAAAAAATGTTATGCTATAATAAATTCATAAAACTCTTGACGGAAATTTTGAAATTTACATAACTAAAAAATTAAATTAATTTATGTTTTCTGATATTCTATAATTTATGAATTTTTAGTTCATTAAAGAATTCCGATAACACATAACTTACAGTCATGTTTACGGTGTAGAAATTGCTATGAATAGTCATTTACAGTAAAATATTCCTCTTACAAATAGTTTTTAAACCTAGAAAATAAAATTCTATATATTTTCATGATTTATGAAATTATAGAGGCTCTTAAGTAGTGGATGATAAATATTAAATCTGTGAAATATGGAAAAATACTAAAGTAAATCTGGTTTCAAATTAAAATCATAATATTGCATAGAAATTTTTTTATGGATAAAGCGAAATACTTTCGTTAAAACATCAATACTTGTTAATAAAAATTTGGAAAATGTGGGAAATATTTTAATTGATAAATCAATAAATTCTCTGCATTCTTATTTTATTAAGATATTTTTAAAGATTATTTTTATTAAATTTTGTAATTTATTTTAAGTTTAGTTTTTATTTTAAATATTTTTCAGTGAAATTTTCAAAGCATGCTTTAATTGTTAAACGAATTTGCTTATTTTTATAAATAAAACAGATTAAATATTAAAATTAATTGAGAAATTAATTGGTTTAACAATGTATTTAATCAAAATGAAATTTTTTAATAAAATACACCTAATTAAACTGCTTTTTCTGTTAGTTGTAATGTTTAATAAATTGCCAAAGATTGTTAAATGTGAATACAAGAATCATTATACATATTCTCAGTTTCAAAATGGTCGTTTCTTTATTCTTGTGGGTAAATGAAATTTGTGATTGATATTTCTGTTAGATGTATTTAAATACGGTAATCAGAAAATGTCCTGTAAGATACACACTATCAACGTATGGGGCTCTTATCTCCTTAAGTTGCCATAATTGCAATCAAAAACTCAATAAACGATAGTAAATAAAGGTGGCGGGAACTGTGGGACTAGAACAATTAATCAGAGCAAACTCGGCAGGGAATTTTTTTCGCCACTTAAAAATGCATTTCACGTGTCAACTTTCATTAGATCCTTACCATTAATCACGGATATATTCCGTCATTCTTTAGAAAGGGTAAGGATTAATGATCTTGAATCTTGAAGTAGAGTTTATTCTTCGTTTCTTTAGTACTCCGATAATGATATTTTAATTTACTAATGGTACGAAAAAGCACTTTTGAGTTTTATTATCGGCTCACTTTTTAACTTTCCTTAAAATGATGAATCTTTGGGGAAAGAATCTGATAGTGGTCCAACAATATTGAAGGATTCAGTTAAAATTTTATACGGTCATAAAAAGTAGAAAAATCGATAAATTGGGATTTTATAATGCAAGCGAAAACTAAATTTTCGAATAAGGAAAATATAAGAATTGTTCTTGTAATTTCCCCATTTCTTTTAAATATTCATGAATTAATTAACTATAAATAAGTAAATGCATTAAAAATTAATACCCATGTTTTAATCCTTTCTAAATTAAATATATGTGCTTCTCTAAGATAATAATTTGTTGCGTAGCATCAATTTTGTAATGGAAAAAGATAATAACAAGAAAATCGTTCGTAAATAGTTATTATTAGTGATTAAAAATCCATACAATTGGTTAAGATAAAAAGTAATAAAATAGAAAAAACAAAATTTTTATTGTTGGCGTAAGCAAAGCATTATTCTTAAGATTTAAAAGAGATTGCTTAGAAATATTGCAATTATTTGTTTAAAATTCTATTAATTCAATGAAATTTTTAAAAATTTCAATCGTCTTTACCGATTTAAACTAATTATCAAGAGGATGTTTTGTCTTGTCTTTTTCATTTTGCTTTTTCTTCTGTTTTATTGTCAATGTGTTAATGGCTTGAATCAATGGAAAACAGCTTTTCAAACCAATGGTCTTTATGTAAGAAATCATTTTTTTTAACAAAATGAGCTTCGACACATTCTCAGACATTTTATGGTGAACTTCGCCTTGTTTCCTGCCGCTCGAAGAAGGAGATTTGAAGGCAGGGCTCAAATTCGTAAAGTCGGATGTACGTCTCAATATGATGTGACGTATTTGAAACATTTTCTGACGTCATGGATATTTTACACCAATGATAATTATAACAAAGTGATGTAATCATAATCTTTATTGGAAGGAAAGAAACGTACCACTTTATAGTAAAAAAGAAAATTCTGTTTATGGTTTTACGCTAATAAAGAAGAAATATTTTTCGAAACTGTTATTTCAGATTAGTTATTACCAAATTGTTTTGTGTTATTGAAGGTGTTGATATTGGAAAAGCATACAGTTAGAAACATATTTTATCAACAGTATCCATCCATTTTTAATATGTAGTTGTTCACTTACCAAATGAGATCTGTTATTTTAACATATAATAAAATGGTAAAATATTGAGAAATATTCTGGGTTTTACACTTTTATGCTATCATTTTAATGGCTCTTGTAAATTTATATAAATTTTTATGATATATCGTCAATGCTTATAGTTTCGTTCAAATTTTTTATTACTTGCTTACATAGATGATATCTCTTAAAATTCAGTAAAACTAACTGCAAATGTTTTGGCTTGTAATACTTTTAAGACAGTTGAACTGCGAACACTGTTTTAGAGCCAATATTTTGTTGAATTAATCTAGTAAAGAAACTATTTAACTCAACCAATCTGACTGTATAAAAAAGCAAAAGGAAAAATTTCTAAATTAAAAATATATTATAATTTTAAAATAATAATATTATAATTTAGTGAATTAGTTATTTTAAGAAAAAATTTATATAAATAATTTTTATTTACTTTGATTATTTAATTTTATTAATAAGTTTTACTCGTATATTCATTTACCATTTCTTTTCATACGTAACTTTTCGTATTAAAATTTTATTACATATCTAACAATTTCAAAGACAAGTGTACATTTGTAAACACTATTTGTTTTTCTTCCTTTAATAGGCTTTAAAAGTAACAATTTATATCAAACGGAAAAATAATAGAATTTTAATAATATTACCAAATAAAGTGCATTTATTGAGAAAACTTATCATTCACATATTATTTTGAATTATCAAAGCGAAACAGATAACGCATATAAGATTCACAGAAATTTCACAGCACAGCTAAATCTCATGTACTGAGGAATGGTGAGTGTGACGTCATAGCAAAATGTAACTAAGCAAAATGGTCTCAAGGAAATGGGAGGCGCTTGTGCAAAAATGTTTGGTACGTGACCCGCGTACCATTTCATATTCTTGTGACGGCGAGCTACCATGTTATTTGTGACGTATAAATACTCAATTACATATCGGCTCCTACTGCATGAGACAGGCCAATCAGAGGAACAAAACTGTAATTTACGATTTGTAAGAGATAAAAGAGTAAGAAGTAAACGCCATTTAAGTGTTTTCATTTGCACCTTCAGATAGACCCGAAGCACAAATTCATATTGTTGTTTCTTGTTTACATTCAGATTACATTCAAGACTCTTCTTCAAAATGTATTCGGCGAATTTAAATATTGCTTCTTTTTCAAATTCAGTTAAATGGCAGTCATTTTGCAAAAACAAACTGGACATTAACTCCAAAGTTGTTTATTTACGTTAGAATATTATTATAGCGCATTTGAATTTTGAATGAAGCAATTACGGGTTGGGAAAATTTTCATATATACTTTCATGTTATATAATCTGAATAAAACTACAATTAAATTTGAAAAAAAATGTAAGTTGTAAAATTAGTATTAAGAGTTTTTCAAGTTAGGTGATCGTGTGTGGGAATCATAAATCCTTTTTTTAATATTTAGCTTTGATTATATATGATATTTTTTCCTAAAAAAACATTTGAACGAAATAAGAAAAGATTAATAATCTTTTTCTTTTTAATGTGTAAAAATCTAATTCGAATTTATTACTGTTATTTTATAAAAAGCTATACAGTGTCAAATTCACAATGTAAAAATTTATATTCACAATATAAAAAGATCCCATTTTTCTCAGTTAAGTTTTCACTATAATTAGGGGAGCGCGCGCTGTATTAATTACTTAATATAATATAGCTTAGAGAATTATTACTATATATAATTACCATAATACCATAATTTAATGAGGAAAAAGCATGTTTTTGTTTCTGAGTTATTCTCTGTTTCCTTAAAAAATTTATAAATAATTGCTAATAATACAGGATAAAAAGTCTTCTGAATGCATATTTTTCATATAAACATTAAAAAAGTAAAAATTAACGAAATTTTTAAATTATGAAATAAGAAAAAGTTTGAGCAAACATAGGAGTAATAAAGCAGTTTGTTATATTTTAATATTAAGAATGACTTTTCACTCTATATAATTTAAAAAATGAAAAGCATTTTACAAATAAATTCGAGGCTTACCATTTCAATTTCTAAAATCGCACGACAGTTTTAACAAACAGTTAAATTTCTCTAACTATCAAAATAATTTAAATTCAGCAATAATAATTCTAAGTAAATTGAGGAGTTAAAGCAATTTGCAAATTTTCATTCTGGGCAAAAGTTAATTAAAATTTTCTTGTCAAATAATCAAATTACTTATTTAATATTAATTGCGAAATGATTAAATGTTGCGTCGTCTTGAATCTTTTTTGGTCACTTTGAACCACAGAGAGAATTATCTTTTGTAATCATTTTCATTGCTCTCAATATTTCTGTAAAATCCTCTCTCTCTCTCTCTCTGTATATATACATATATATATATATATATATATATATATATATATATATATATATATATATATATATATATATATATATATATATATATATATATATATATATATATATATATATATATATATATATATCTTTTACAGCATAGGACTAAGTAAATGATCATCATCAGTATATACACAGAAACTGTTGCTAGTAAAAAAAATGACCCAGACTAATTTGTAGTGTTTTGACTAAAGTTCAAGTGATAAATAACAGCCTCCTCTTTTACCTAAAATCAACAGTCATTCATCAAATTTTTACTTACCAGCTATTTCCTCTAAGAATGAGACAAGCGTAACTCATCTCTTACTGAAAGGCTATTTCAAGCCTTCTCCACTCAACTCTTCCTAACAAAGACACGGAAATTAATAATTCTAAAATAATTGCATTTAGTAAAATCTACGTTTTTTATATATTTTAATATCTATTTTTTATTTTTCGTTATTTTTTGGTAAATTTTACTTTAGCTAAGTTAAATGAAATTCAAAATTATCAGTTTAAAATTTCCAATATACAAATATATCTATTTATACACACATAACTTTTCGTCTTTCAAATGTAGCAATCGAGTTAAGTTGTTTTAAAAGTTATAAATGAATAAATTTTATATATAAACAAAGCAAGAATTCTTCATTCTGATAAACCTAAATTTAGTAGAATTTTAAAGTAAAAATTCCACATTTTGTACAAAATCTCTTGAAAGTTGTGAAAACAAAACATTTGGCCTATTTTTTTGAATTGCATAATAGTATTCAGTCAGCATATAATGAGGAACCTGCTGAAACAAAATTTCGACAGTTTATTGGGGAAAAATTTATAAATGTTATTGTTTATTTTTTGTAAATGCGTTGGAAAAAAATGATTTTGTTCTCTGAGAAACATCGACGTTTTTTTTTTTATTTTCAAAAAGACCGAAATTTAAATAATGAAAAGATTAGTCAATACCGAAAAATTTTATGCATAATATCAGATTTCTCCCTTTTTAAGAAAATGAACCTTTGGATTTATTAATATTCAATGGCCCTTACATATCTCCCAACTTATAGTGTTCTAAAAATTTCAATATTAATATAATATGCAAAAATGATATTGTATATAATATACTAAAAGCATGCGATGATAACATTTTTTTTTGAGAATAACATGAATACATCAACGTGCATATATTTAGATATTTTCAATATTATACGAAAAGCATAGGATAGGCACAACTTTTTCATTATGAGCTTTTTTAACAATAAAGAATACATATTCTAAACACATGATTTTAGCAATTTTCTATCTTTAATGTGTTCCGTATATTATAGTGTAATATTTAAAGTCTTAAATATTTAACTGGAAAAAGACCAATTCACATAACTACGTATTTAAAATTGTAATAATATTTATTGGAAGTATATTTTGGTTATGATATTTCATTATCGCGTAATATAATTTAATTTCTACTAGTAAGGATTGGGTAACATTATCTGAAATTAGACGTAGGAATACAACAGGAATTTCGCCCTCACAGATCCTTTATTTTTGACTATTTCTAATCAAATAATATGATAACATTGCCATTTTCACTTTAATCAGATTTTTATTTCTCTAAATTATCTAATAATCCTTTATGCAATTTCAAAGTAACGTAAATTAAAAAATAGTAAATAACATAAAATTTTACACTAGAAAATGCAACTTTTATTCTAAAATGAAATTTTACTCTAATTTTTTAAAATGAATATTTCCTTGCTCAAAATTAAAATTATTCATTACCTTGAGGAAACTTGTATATAAATTTTTAATAAAGTGATAATTTTACATTCAGGATGGCATAAAGTATAATGTTTTGATAAATTAGTTAAATTTATATAATTCTAAATGCCATCACCTTATTTCTCTTGTGCTCTTTAAAATATTTGAGAAAAAGAAAAACAGAAACCAGTAGCAATGATAAGTTCAAATCAAAGTACATTTTTTTTTACCAAAAAAAAAAATAAAAAAATAGTGTCATTGAAGATCCGGTTAACGTTGGAAACCTTAAGTTCGATGGTCTGCTAATGTCTTAACTGAACCGAAATTTCACAATCGAGATTTTCATGATGGTAATTTGCCTCCTTATCTATCATCTTAAAAGTCTTCTCGTTCTCTTTTCCAATGTTATAAAGCGTTTTTGGAATCGGAAGCCGACACCTAGATTCCAAGTTTTCTTCACGAGTTTGACCCTTGAGGAAGCATTAACCTTACTAATACCCTGTCACTCGCCCTCCTGATTAAGGAGGCAATGAAGCGATAATTGTTTTCTGGGTGAAATGGCTTGGCTAAGGGTGTTGCGGTAGCAACAAAAGGTAGCCGAAATTGATATATTAAAAGCTTACAAACACGAATTAAGGTCAAGGGTGTGGTGCTTAAGAAAAAATTAAATATCAAATTGGAACATTGCTCTCTAAAAACATATTTTCCAGTTTTTTTCAATGTGAGTATACAAATTAAATAATCATGTTTACAAGCTATTATAATGAAAAGAATATACAGTTAATGAAACACCCTATCTTATTTATAAATCGTAATAATAGTATTGTCACTTTTTATGCATATTAACGGGAATCGAATGGCTTGTTACAAAGTATAAATGTTCTGTTTTTTTATATGACTTCAGTGTTGCCATGTCATTCTAATTTGTCATTTATTTTTATGCAGCATCAAAGCTTTGCCTCTTTTACAAGTAAATACTGTTATTATGCACCTCAAGGTCAGTATTGAACCGGAGGCATTTATTTTTTATGACTTGTGGGGAGAGACACCTGAGTAACAAAAGGAAATAGGTGCTTGAGCATTTAACTCTAACTGTAATTGTTAGTTTCCTCATACACGTCTGGATTTTTTTCACTTTATTAGAAGTTGTTGGTAGTTTCTCGATACGAGATGAGGCAATAAATGAGGAAGTCTTGAAATGATGAACTTAATCACTTGATTTATTATTGAAAAAAATTTTGCTTGCTGGCTAGTGTTTTGATTTTCTTCTTTTATATGATTATTTTTAATTAGATTTGCAGATAAATTTTATTTAATTATTTATGAGGATGATTCTTACATGACAATGTAGAGGAATGGCGCAGTTTGGGTGCCATTGTCTTTAAGAAAGTTCCGATGTGAGCTACGGTTATGTGACAATTTCGATATCTGAAATGGTAATCTTGTTACATTACGTCAACAATGGAGTACAAAACCTCATAAATATTAAGTCTGCTTTTTAATATGATCATAAATATTTAGTTTCCTTAAAAAGAGTGTGGTCTCTGATTGGCTAAAAAAATCCTATTATTTCGATTGATCTTCCATCGGGTTCATATAATAAAGCATAAAGCAAACAGCTGGTAATATTTCAATATTTCTCTGACACAATAATATTTGACTTTTATTTTTTTTTTATAAATTGGTAACTTTTTTTGGTAACCAATTTATAAAAAAATTGGTAACTTTTTTTATAAATTGGTAACTAATTTTTTTATAAATTGGTTTTTTATTTAATAAAACATAGTCCCTTTCGATTCCTTTAAAAGAGTAAAATCATTGATAATAATTCGAGGATATTTTGGATAAGGTCCTCGTAAAGATGTCAAATAAATGGACAGAATATGAAAATTAATTATACAATAATATAAGTCACTGCAATCAAAAACATTTATAAAATGCTTAGAAAATTTTGCGTAAAAGCATAACAGATCTGTTAATTTTTATATTTTGTAAAGTCATTACATGAAATATATTTTACAAATTTTAAATGTAAAATTATACCTTCCTCTAGCGGGGAAATACTTATTTATATTGTTATGAAGTGCAAAAATAGCCTTGTAAAATATCGAGAAATCTTGTTCCTTATTGATAAAATAACTACTGCAAAACATTATTTCAAAAATTTTCCACTATAGTAGTTGCTATACAGATAATAATTATATTTTTTTGATTCATATTAAAAATATTACAAAGTGTACAATTAAATTTTATAAAATCTGTAGGCCGGAAGGAAATTATATTATATCACATCCCAAATATAAAAATCAAATATATCGCATTCTTATTAAAAATTATCATTTTTATGAAAAATAAAAACATAATAGTTTCTTCATAAATTTTATGATCAAAATATCAAATTTAGTTGTTATGATTTAATTATTTGAAATACATTTTAAAATTACATTATTAAAGAATCATATTTTTAATAACAATAGTTAAGAAAAGAGAAATTATATTAAGCGATTTTGTAAGTTCTATAATATGACATCCATTGTATTTCAAGTTAAATATGCGAGCCAAATATTGTTTTTTCGTTAAATATATTGCTTAAAACAGGCAAATGTTTCCTTTTTACAATATATGTTTTTAAAAAGTTAAGTTTGGTAACATAAAAGAATGAAGGTTGAAGTAATTGTGCAGTGAGATTGGTAATTATATTGAGGGATGATTCATCTGTAACTTAAGGTCCATCGATAGACATTTGAGAGCCTGAAAAAAAAGTTAATTTTGAGGCCTCTATTTTCATTTTCAAAATTTTCATTTCCCTTGAAATTTAAAGCTAGGAATGTATTGTCTCAATTTCCAGTTAGTCGTAATAAGATTATTAGAAACAAAGTATACTTATCAGGATACTTCACTTCTATTATTCATATTAGAACTTACTTATTAAGACTAAAGTACACATAAATATTCTTAAAAGTATACTCGAATATGTATTTTGGGTTACACCGTCGGGAACAGGTCGTTTGTGTGCTTTACATTTTTATATACTTTTTAAGATTTTCTTGTTGGACGTGATGAAGAAATTAAAAGTATTACAGTTAATTTCTCAAACGATAAGAATTTGAAACCCTTTACGATGAAGATTTAATATACTTTGAATTTTATATTATAAACTGTGTCCTGTATTATACGATTAATACGATCTAAGAACGAAAATTTAAATATTATTCTTAATTTTTTAAACAGCAAATAGATTTTCTTTAAAGATGTGAGTAATAGTTTTATACCGTACATATGAATAACAATGTCATTCATATTAATAATATAAAACATATCAAAAACATAAAAAAATCAATGATATAAAACTGTTCCTTTAAAAAGAGATAGAGACTTTTAAAAACTGTATAATTGATAACCAATTTTTTCCTATTAAAATTTATAAGATTTTTTGTAAAATGTATGTTTTTAAATAATGATATGGATAGATAAATTTAAAGACAAGAGTTACTAATTTGTAAAATGCAATAATATTGATTACAATACTTACTTGGTACTTAAATACATAGTATTTTATTGAAAAGTACATGATATCGAGTTATACCTTAGTAAAGTATAAGCAAATAGTCATTCTAAATCATAAGATTTCTCATTCGACAAATTTTTCCTTAAATATAGAATCATTTTTCCGAATATTTACGACATAGCTATTTAAGGTAACAATTGATTGGTTGTATGAATGATTGGTGCATGCAAAATGAATGATTGGTTGTAAAATGTGTGATATTAATTGCAATCCTTTTTACCAGGGCTCTTCTTCATTCAGCGTCGGTGGCAAACATTGAAAAGACTGACCAGTGCGATCACTTGATGGGTCTCACGAAAAGACAGATAAAGATATGCAAGAAAAACCTTGAAATAATGGAATCGGTACGTTTGGGTGCCAAATTGTCTGTCGCCGAGTGCCAGTGGCAGTTCAGAACAAGAAGGTGGAACTGCAGTACAGTGAACGGCACTAAGATATTTGGCAAAGTTCTCAGTGATGGTAAGCATTTTTTTTGAGAGAAGAATAATTTTTTGTTCTTAAAATAGTTCTAGAAGTTATTTCCTTATTAAATCGTTATTTATTCTTCATTCTCCCAAAAAACTAGGTATCGTTAAAGATAGTTTGTCCATTTTTATTCTTCCAAAAGTTTTTCCTAATTTTATGCTATATAATTATAATTAAAATATGTAATAATAAAATTCTGAATACAATTTAAATTTGAAGTAATTAAATATGTTTTATATATTTTAATTCAACTCATTTATTTGAAAATCTTCATTTATTCTATGAAAAATAGGTGAGTATGAGTTTGTTTCACTTTATTTTTTGTATTATTTTGGTGTATTTAAATTATATTTGAACAACACAATGAAGTATTGATATTGGGCTGTAAGCACAAATTAGAATAGATTTACAGATACTGCTTTGTGACTTTGAATCTTCTCAAATTGTGAGATTTAGAGTTTGGTAGTTTTTTTGGCGGATTTTCTTGTTTATCTTACAATCTGATTTTTATTGTGTCATACAGATACATACAAGAAATATGTGACAAATTCTTATTTGGCAACCTTAGTATTTACATTATTTTCGAAACGTTACAATACATCATTTTGGCAATATTTCTTTGTCGCCAAAAAAATTCAGAATTTGGCATCCTGGATTATACGCCATCTAAGCCATATTCTTTTGTACTTCATAGTTAACATATGTGAAGTTACCATTTAAGTTTTATTATTAAGTTGCAATCTTAAAAGTTTTACTTTTGTTGGATAGCATAAAATTAATTATTCTAATTTATAAATTAAAATTTTAAAGTTGTAAACTTTAGCTCATAAAAATTATTGAGTTAAAACTTATTTAACACTTATTTATTTTAATAATTGGAAGAATTTCAAGTAAAAGAAAAAAATTCGAGTTCTCAAATGTAAGATTATCGGAATTTACAAATTTCCCTTCAATTTAATCCATATTTCTAAAATGATATTAATCATTCAAAGATATTTCAAATGAAAAATATTTACTCTTTTAACATACTTATATTTTTCTTAATTTAAATATTAAAAAACAAGGTTTTGAGTAAAATTATATAATTAAAAAATATTTTTGTGATAAACGTTTAACAAATGTATGTGATTTATATAATGATACCAAAATACGCATTTAATATCCATACTTTAATAGTTTCTATTAACATTTTCCCTTCATATTTCTTAAGCTGCAAAATAGTCTAGACGCTTAGCTGTGCACTCCCACATTCTTTAGGCAAATGTGTTTGATTTGCATAATGAAAGATTGGTAGATATAAAAGTCAAAAAGTAAACTAGTAGTTAACGTACGTGATGGATAGACTGCTAAAAAAGCAAATTATCATTCAGAATTATCGCTTGATTTGAAGGGTAGAAGGGGTACTTGAATGCAGCCATCCACGTGACTCAACAAGTTTTACAATCAATCACTGTAAAAAAATTATCTCACTGAGAATTAATAATAGCAGAAATAACAACAAACATTGACTAGATTGTTCAAAGTAAAAAATTGGTAATTTATTATAGGATTGCGATCAGAACTCAATTCAATTTTGAGTGCAAGAAGCATTGTTTCTTTTTGAATGAATTAAAATAATACATACTTTGCGTAAACGTTTTTCTACATCCCTTCACATTAAAATACTTATTACACTAAATGTATTAAAGATGACATTTTTAAATAAACTAATTTTAAAAAATAATTTTCTTTGGAATGAATAGAACTAGTGATTCAATTTTTTCTTGTAAATTATAAATCAAGAGCCCAGAAATATGTGTCAAATTATCTCTCTCTATTATTTTTAATACAAAATTTAAATAATCATATCACACAAATCTTAATATTTCTGTTATCAGATGATATATAATTTTTTTTAATTTTCAAAGTACAAGGTAATAAAGAAAATTCTTGCCGTTTTTAATGCCTCTAAAAAACATGACTCACAGAAAGTGTAGCCTATTGTTGGTCCTCGAAGTAATCACCCTCGACATCCAGCACCTTCTGCCAACTTGTCTCCAGTTGTGCAGTACGTGTCTCTAGTTGTGCAGTGTCCAGTTGTGCAATGAATGCTTGGTGCAAGTCTCCATTCATTTTATTTGAGTAGAAAACTCACCAAATACAAAATTATTAATGGCAAGAATAAATAAGTCATCAACCAATGAACTATGAAGAAATGATATATTTTTTATGAATATTCATGTTTAATTTTTTTTCACTGAAAAAAATACACTGCTCGACATTAAAACTGCAACACAAATAAGCAGTGGCCAGAAAATGATGCAAATTTCAAGGTAGACGCACTTTACAGATTCATGCAAATGATGTGAAATGCGTAGATTTCCAGCGCACGTAGAATAAGATATAAGGTGAGGAACCGGTAGAGTGGGCAATATTCGCGCCGTTATTGCCGCATGGAAAATAATCGTTGAAAGTGTGTTCTTGTCGCAAAGGACGCCTGTAATTGCAAACAATGCCAGATCATTGTCAACGGAGTCAGTTGCAGCAGACAGACGATTTTACGAATGGCATCATGATCGGACTGAGAAGGCCAGGTTGGTCCATAACGGCAAATCGCTGCTGAAAGACAGCTGGTCGCGTCCACAGTGGCTGTGGCAATGATTGTTGGAACAAAGAACTGTGGAACATTTGTGTTGTGTGCAGCCAGAATGACATCAGAACGCGTGGATCAACGCTTCCTATGGGAAGCGGTGGCGGCTTCGCAAAGCATGTCTACCGAAATTCTGCAGCATGTGCAAGGCACCTTGTATGCTCCCATATCGAGCAGAACCATTTGACGTCGATTGGATGCTTGTGGTCTACGCTCAGGGCGTTCGTTAAGAAGAAATGGTGCCGTATTAGAGTTATGTGGATGTCGGAGCGGCACAGAATCTTCTTCTCAGATGAGTCACGCTTCTGTTTTTCGTAAAATTCACCATGTACGACTGTGGCGTCGACGTGGAAACAAGTCCAATCCTGCAGCAATTTCAGAGCGCCCCACCACATGACAACGTTGCATCATGATTTGGGGCGTCATTACATACGATTCCAGGTCACCTCCAGTTCGTATTCACGGCCCTATGACAGCCTAATGATACGTGGATGATGTGCTGCGGCCGGTGACACTCCCCGAGTTTCACGATGTGCTCTATGCCCTTTATCAGCAGGATAACGCCCGACCACACATTGCTCCCATCAGCTGATATGACCTGCAAAGAGTACAGCTACTTTCTTGGCCACCGTGCTCACCAGATCTCTCAGCAATCGAACACGTTTGGGGTATGATTGGATGCCATTTGCAAACCTTGTCACTGCCTCCTTCAGAAGATACATTTTAGCAAATGGTTAACAGGGAGTGGAGAGCCATTCTCAGGACGCCATCCGTGCTTTTATTAATTGTGTGCCAAGACATGTTGCTTCGTGTATCTCTGTCTACGGTAGTCTTACAATCTATTGACCCAACCCTGTTCTCACTCTGTATTATGCATATCATTTCGAAATACACATAACTTATTGATCTATGCTGTCTCTCTCTGCTTCCTGAGTTTTGGCACTTTCTGGCCACTTCTTCTTGGTGGTGCATTGCCAACGTAGGGCAGTGTAATATTTGGGAACATTAAATTAGATATATATATATAAGATTAAATTTAAATAACTTAAGATAATGTTTGAATATAATAACATTATAAATAAGTACATTTTTAGTCAAACGTGATACAAAATTAGTTACCGATATGAAATGTGAAAATTTATGTTTTATTTTACCAAAACATTTGTTGATTTATTTAAAGTAAAACTGCCAACTTTTTATAAGTTGCCTAAAAATGAATGTAAATCTTCTTAGAATAAGTGAGCAAAAATTTTTAAGGAACTTAAAAATAATTCCAAAACCAAATCGAGTTTTAAATAAAATATATTTATAAAAACAAACATTTAAATATGGGTATTTTTCATGTTAATAATATACTGTAAAATTTAAATACAAAAATTAAAAAATATTTTCATTAAGTATTTATTTTCCAATCATTAACATTTATTTGATTTTAAAATAGGAAAAAGCGATTTTTAAGTCTTACCTTTTACTTATAAATAGAATTTGGACATATTTATGTTGTCCTACTAGATTATGTAAATTACCTTATTTGCATATTTTTGTTATAGTAAGTTTCTGAATTTGTGATTAAAAGAAAGGTTTGGTTTGGCATGTTTATCTTTTTGAAATAAAGAATCTTTTTTTTAAAGTATATCAGTAGCTTTAGAGTGATTTATTAGCTTAGATTAAATATCAATTTTTTATACAAAATGTGTAGAATTGTTATCATTATCACTATTTTTTGGTAAATCAATTTAAAAAATTGTGGTCAATCAATTAAACAATCTAAAGTGTAGAATAAATAACTTTCTGCATTTGACTTGAAATAAAAAAACATTTCCTGAATATTAAATAAGACTAAATAATATGTTACAAAATATAACGATTAAATCTTGATTTTTATTTAATTTTAATTTCGAAACTTAGAAGTAAAATTAAATTTTTTTCAAACTACTGAATTATTTTGATTTATTAGAAAATTTCTGCCAGTTTAATGTAGAAGTGGTACGTAAAGATGTATTTATATTATAATTGTAATTTAAACATCAAGAGATTTGGTGATAATTTATGTATTTATGCGCATAAGCATTTGTCAGCGCTATTAATATTAAGAGCTGTCACATACATATTCAAATAAAATTATTTGATTGCTTCAAATTATACCTCTACTGCTCTCTTCATACCTTTAGTCAAAGTATTTAATAAACATTATGTTCTAAAAAATAAAAATTTCAAATAACGTATAAGTATGTGACATTACTACCAATGGGTGTCAGCAAATTAACTCATCTTGATATAAAATCATTGATTTGAAATGTAACAATATTTTAAACCTGTCAAATACTGTTAAAGGATTATCTTATTTTTACAAAACAAGAAACATTCAATTAAATATAGAATAATATATTATTTATGAATGCAAAAGTCTTTCGTTTAAGAAACACTAATTTTATCATTGGTATGCGATTCTAGATATGGGATTTTAATGAGATCAATATATTTTGCTTGATTTTATTTTATCATTAAGATTTTTAAATTCATAAATATTGCTTCATAAATACTATAATATTTATAAAGTAAGATCTTATGATATGAATAGCATTTTCCAATTCATTTAATCTGAGTAAAAGTTATTTTATATTAAATAATTCACCAAATGCTATTTCATTGTTTTTATACTTGTATAGTTTCTAATTCTCAAATTAATTGAAATTTTATTTAAAAATAATATGTTGCTAAAGTTTGGTTTAAATTTTTTAAAATGAAAGTAATAGAAAATATTCCTATCATCAAACAAATGATATTTTATTAAAAAAGTAAATAGGCTTGGTTTTTTCTTGTTTTAACTTATCATGATACTTATTTGCACACAAAAATTAAATACGAAAATTTATTTCAAATCTCTATAAACATTTACATAGGATGCAGGATTAAAACGTCAAATCACTAAATCTATATATTCTTGAAGTGGGAGCCGTACCCGTGAGCTATTGTACTGAAAACCGAAAAGCCGGTTTCGTTCAGAGATAAGCTAAGATTACTTAAGCGTTTTAAAACTTAGAGATTGTGAAAGTTTCAAATTCATCATTATTAAATAAAATTTTAAGATTTATTGCGTTCTATATTTTAAATTCCTGATTTCTTTGAAATTGCTGTGTTATTATTTATTTGGGTTTTACAAAAAATGATTACTCCCAAATTGAATTTCAGGCAGGTAGATATACGTCATACTTGCATTGAATTCGCATCACAATTTTAAAAGTTGATTTTAAAAAGTCCTCTGTTTCATACTATCATATGTAATTTCAAAATCAAATATTTCTTTTACACTTTTTCATCTGTGTTTAACCTGCAGTAACCCAGTCCACCATACCTTCGTGCTGTATTTTTACTTTTTGTCACAACAACATTTAATTTATGTTGATCCGTTATAATTATTTGATATATAAAAAATATTAATCTACCTATTGATGTTTACTTATTTTACAGGAACTATAATTAGAAAGACATTTTGTTATATCTTAAAAAGGCATTACTTAAAATCTAATAAGAACAATTATTTCATACCAAATATCACAAAATATTGAATCTAATTAAATGAAATGGAAGCGGACAGCTTTCAATAAAATGTTTAGTGCTCTGGGATCTAAAGTTAGCGGATTTGGTTCCCACCTCGTATTTGGATGTTTGTAGAGGCTCGGAATTTATTTTAAATTCTAAGTTCCTATTCAATTAGCTTATATGTGCAAAAAGTGATTCTTGAAAGACAGAAAAATATATCAATGTGAATTTAAATAAATAAATAAACCGAAAATGCTATTTCTGAAACTATAAAGTTAGTTGTAAAAGACATCACTGTAATGAAAATAAGTGCTTAATTTAATTACTGTAAAATATTAATTTGGCGACAAAACTTTTCCAATGGAAAATCATCACATTTTCTTAATTTATATCACTTTAAATTGGTATTTGTTTTGTATTAAAATTTTTTTAGAAATCATTCATTACTTATATATTTGGTTTTCGAGGATGTTTTTGAAATTAGAATATTTTATTGCTGACTTTAAGATCTCTAAAATATCGTCAGATAAATTGAATTTGTTGAGTTATTATTACTTCTTCACACTCCTGGTGTCGATTTACACAGTTTATCTCATTCTAAAAGATTTATAAATTATATTTTATCATATAAAGATTTCTTTAATTTATTATTATAAGAAATTATTGCTGTTAAGCTTCAAGTCTAAAAATTGCTTCCCGTTCAAATTTTTCAGCATACTTTAACAGTTAAAAATATCAAAATTTGTGATTTTTAGGACAATTTTTTTCAAAAAATATCAGTATTTATTCTGAATATTCATTAAAAGATTTTGAGTATGCAGTAGATTCATGGATATAATTAGTGTAATAAAATTTTTAGCTTATAGCCATTTCTCAAGTAATGCATAAAAATTCTTCCAAATGATAAGTTTCGATGTACAACTTAATTATATTTTGTATAATTTTATATGAGGTTACTTATTGCTGATATTTCCTTAAATCCTTATAAATAATTTAGATATGTAAATATTTTTCTACAATGCAAATTCTACAGTGCCAAATCTTGTTGTCAGATATTTTCATTTTGATAAAGTTGTTTTAATTAAGTTTTTATAAAAATGAGTTAAGTATCAGGCGTTCACATTAAAATGTTCACAAAATATTAAAGCATTCACACAAAACAAAACAAATTCTTTATTTTATAGACATTCCCCACATTTATTGAAAATATTCAAAGTTATTTATTTATTTTAATGTAAAATCAAAAGTCCAACTATTGGTGAATCATTTTACATTTTATGATTTACCTTTCTTAGATATTTTAAAAGCTGTCACAAAAAAAGTTCTAATTTTCTTGTTCGTTTTAATAACTTTTTCCATACGATAATAATTCTTAATGACGAAGTCTCAGATGCTAAAATTACAGTATATTAAAGTTAAATCTTTTTTAGTTTTTCTATTTGAAAGATTTAGCTCCATTAGCTCTGTAGCTACACGTCACTTCCCATTAAGATCAGCTAAGTAAAGTATCATTTGCTTTGATGAGTGGCTAGGAAGATGACCACATTCTCATTCAATGTTTGAGTTTATGGAACATTTCGAGTTTATGAAACAAGAAGTGGGCATAGAGCCGTGGTAGCCTAGTGTTTAGGATATAGGCCTTCCGTCCGAAAGATCGGGGTTCGATTCCCAATGCCACCAAAGACCCACTGAGTACATGCGATATATATTCTCTTTATATCTGTGGAATCAAAAGTGCTGAGGTCGGTTGTTGAGCAGATGTCATCGGTGTAATGATCTGGAGAAAATTTCCTTCACCTTCAGATCAATATCAAAATTGAGGGAGTCGATCCTCTAGTGGTGCCATCTATCGGAGGAGCTTAAAGCAAAGTCAAACTTTCACCTTCGTAGTGTTCTGGTTAAATAAAAGTCGCACCCTACTGATTTAAATTAACGGCATAGCGATCTTGGCTTGTCCAAGTGTCATAAGTAACAACAGCAACAGAAGATAGCATTCATCTATTTTCTGCACTCTCATCTATTGAGTTGAACATTTGGAATTTTCAGCGTTTTCTCCCTATCAAAACGTTCTTTAAGATACATTCCGGGGCTCACCTGCAAAACTATGTATCCATATATGAAAGATTAATAAAAAATTACACTTGCTCTTACCTTACTTAATTGAATTTGACTGCCATACCGTTTCTTTTAAATTCAAAAGTGGGATAATTTTATCTGATATTCATGGGATGTTATATTTTATTGCATTGATATTTTTGATTAATTTATTCTTATACTAATTAGCTTAATCTATACTTGAAAAGTAATAAAAATATTATATAGTTTGTAATTTATATTTAAATGTCAATTGAGTTATATGGTTTGCTCTGTTAGTTATATCGGAATAAAAATAGAGTCTTTAAATATCTATAAATCAACAACGCATAAAATGTAATTAATAAGTAACTGTTTTTTCTGTCGAAATTTTAGTAAAACACTTTTGCATAAATTTTAGATATAAAACAACAATATACAACAAAGACATTAATTTGAGATTTTATATAATATTGTAAAAGCAAAAAACAATGCTATGTTTATTAAATTTTATTGATTTGGTATTAAGACTAGGTAAACGCATTTTTTAAAGATCCAAAGTTTCAAAAGATTTTACGCTTGAATTATAATTTGAAAGATATTGGAATAAGAGAACTTTTTGCTTAGAATAAATATTTATTAATCAAATAAAATCAAAAGCTTCAGAAAGTTTTACACGGGAATAATAAGTTGAAACACACTGAAATAGAAAACTTCTTCTTGCAATAAATATTTATTAATCAAATAGCAATGTTATATAACTTTAAAAGCAAAAGCTTTTCCATATAAAATTAAAACTCTGGAGTAATTAAGTATTATTCAAAAATCTATATTTAAGCAACTTCGAAATGAATGAAAATATATGAATACATCTAAATAAAATCCAATAAAAAGTAACTGACATTTATAACTTTTTGAACCAATTTAAATGCTATGTATGATGTATTTTATCAAGTTTTCACACATAATACGCAAAGCAAAATTTAGAGAATGTTTTTGTCAAACTTTTTTGAAATTCATTTAATTAACTAAGGGAATAAATTCATCCGTTATATAAAATGATTACAATATCACAAAATTTTTCTTTTTTAACAGATTGCACAGTTAATTCAGAAAATTAGAACATAAGGAATTATGTAAAATTAAAACAATTGCACTTATAAGAGAAAGCCTGTAAAGTGAATATATATTAAAATGATTAGTATTAAATTTAATCTACATACATTTATCTCTATAGGTAAATGTGTTAGAAACTGTTCAAATGACAAATTAATAGATAGACGTTTTGCATATTATCAAATGTGTTTTTTATATAATTTTGTATGGTTATGTCGTGCAATAATATAAACTGTACATATTGATGACAAAGTTATTAATTCCCATATTTTTGATGATAATTTATTCATCAATCATATGATTTTTATGCATTTACTATTTTTTATGTTTCTGGGCTTTTCATAATTTATTTCTTAAAACTATTACTAAACACCTGTTATGTTTTATAAATATGAGTAAAAGTTTTTTTGGTGATTTTTTGACGCTAAGATGAAGCCAAGATGTGACTAACAAGTTGTGCACAAAAGCTAAGTATCAAGGTTACCAGAAATTAAATTTTATCTCAAAAATTTATCGCCAAATTTTTTGCCAAACCAAGGGGTATTCGATTCCACAAGAATTATTACTTAAAAATCTCAACTCAGCTTATATTAAAAACAATTTCAGGAGTATTAAAACATTAAGAACAACTAAAAGATAGCTTTAATTATAACGAAATCAATGATATTGCGTTTGTCATAGAATTCATACACATTTGCAATAATGGAAAGGAATGTCTGCCAGTTGACTCGATAAAAAATGCGATTCAAGAAATAAATATCGTTTTAAGTCATCAGATTTTAAAAATTTCGGTAAGGAATATCATGAGAAAGAGAAATTGGCAGATACTTGTAATATTTTCATTCGTAAAAAATATTAAGATAAATAAATATACAATTAGATTTATCTTTCAACATTATTTTAAGAAAGAAAAGAAACGATGTATTATAACTGAAAACATTAGTATATCAAAAATGTTTCTTTGTATAAATTTAATTTACCTCTCCTCAATTTGTTAAAGGCAATTTCTCTTATTATCATATTATATGGTGAACTTTAACATAATATTACATAAATACGGTACCTAGAAAAATTAATCATTAATCTTAGTATTCATTTTGTGTACTGGTTTTAAAACTATCACAGTTATTGAATTAGTAAAGAAAATATTTTTTTTCATAAAATATTATTATGTGCAACAGTTTTTTTATTATTTCATTTATAAACTAAGCATTTTTCAATGAAATAAGCCAGGTTTGACTGTTACACATTTAAAAAAAATATTTTTTTCATAAACTGGTTGAGTTTTTCCAATATATTTTCCCTAAAAATAATTTTTTAGTTAATATTTTCCACGAAATATTCAAAACTCTAAATTTTGCAATTAATTACATTAATTTTGTTTTAAAAATAAACAAGCATTCATCTTTTTGTTTGTCTTTTTGTTAAATCATACTTTAAATTCAAGTAAATTTTCTTTCTTTTAAAGTAATGATGAAGCTGAATTTGTTAAAACGAATGCATATTTTGTGTTTTGTTCATTAAAATTGAAGATTTTTCATACTCGGTTTTCAATAGTAAAATATCTAGATTTTTCAAAATATTAAGTTACATAGGAATCTCTTTTCTGCTAAAAAAATAAACTATCCATAAAAGTTCATTTTATTTTTGTTGGACAAAAATAAATATTAATAAATCATTTTTTTTTCATCTATAAAAATAATACCTATTTTTTCACATAATTTCTTTAAAATTCAAAATTTATCAAATAAGGCTTCATTAAAAATTAAACTAAAAAAAGTGTTAGAAATAATCAAAAATTGCTTTTTTAAATTATATTAAAATAAGCTTATTTACATTAAGGTAATAGCCCTAAAATTATCTTTTATTTCATTTGGAATAAATCTATTTATCAGGTAATTATTAAGCATAAAGATCAAAAGAGTAAAATAAATTTACTTTTACCAAGATATGTTGCTTTCATCATCAGTCCAAATGTGAGCATCACATGTAAATGAACGCGAAACAAAGAAAGTAGAGATATTCATCAAGAAGAGTTTTGGAATAAATGAGAGAATTGCCCTCAAGTCACACAATGACATCGTTGCCAACGAAACAAAAGGTAGAAATATGTCTTGCTGATACTTTTGTTAGTTTTCTCAAGGATAGACTTTCAAAATGAAACATATATCCCAAATAATTGAAACTGACATATATTTGCCCAGATTATATATTATTTTTTGGAGAAGTTAGTATCTACGTAACTTATGAGGAAATAGAAAATATTTTGTAAATTTAAAGCTTTTAATAGTTTTTAACGATATTTTTTAAAGATAATATTCTTTCTCATTTGATAATTTTTTTTCTAAATTAGTGCTAATATTAAAAATGAAATATACTTGTATTTTTATTATGTGATTTAGGATGTAAGGAAGTAGGTATTATAAAATACAATAAAAATTAATGAAATGTGTTGTTACTAAAGGTAGCTTTCATATTAAGTTGAAACAAAATTTTGCTAATTAGAGTAAAATAAATAATTGATTCAAGATGCTAAATGTGAGCTTGCCATATGGTAGATGAAACAAAATATTAAATACTTGGGGAAACATAAAGATAAAGAAATAGATTTTATCATTAAAAAACTGAAAAATAATATTCGTAACAATGAATATACTTATCATTTTTTGGATAACTAAAAATATAAATTTCGTAGAAAAAATGCACTTTTATTTTTATTTATTCATTTTAATGAATAAAGAGATGGTAATTGGATATAAAAGTTCATTTGTGTCATGCATTTCATTTTCAGTTTTGAAAACTGTAATTCATACATGATGAAAATAAAGCATTAAAATTTCCATTTTATAGGAAATGTCAGCAATAAATATCATGCCGAAAATTTTTTTCTAAATTAGTAATTCGGTGAACGAAATCGTCTTAAAGAAAAAGAGGGTTTACTTTTTTACAATACGAAGTCATTGGATTCTAATTATTTTTAAAAATAAACTTGGCATTTCATCTTGAGTGTCTGTATTAAGTATATTTCTGGAGGCAAAATAAAATGTTTCTTTTTATTATTATTACACTTTTCAGAAGCATGTTCCCAATTTCATCGTCAGTATTATTATGAAATTTTATATGAATCATGGGTCGATTCTTGAAAACCTTAATATTTAAAAACATTTTAATAATATTAACAATAGGAAGAAAGATTACGTAAAATTACCGTAGAAAATTTCAATGTATGAAATGTAACCATTGACGAAATGTAATTCACATCAGTATTAGCGTCCTTAATGTCAATTAGCATAGTGAAACAAGAAAGTGAAATCCTTTTCATGCTCGGTACGCCTTAGTTTTTCTTTTAAAAATATAATTGTAATAATCTACCTATTAAAACAGTTACTTCTCTTTGTAAAGATAAAAACATCTATTCATAAATCAATCAAAAGATTTGGGAACATCGATTAGGATTAGCCAAAAAAGTTTCCTTGGATTGTTAAATTGAGCTCAAGAATCAAATATGGTATTTAATTAAAATGTAATGAGATTTTTTTTGAAAATTTTGAAGAACAATACATATTTTTCAAACAATGTCTTGTCCCCAAACCTAAGAAAAGCTTTTCCATTACTCATGTGTCTTCTTAAATAATTTAGAACAAAATATAATAACAATTAAAAAAGCTTAGGTGACTTCCACTTTTAAATTCTGAATAACTATAATTTTCAACAATGTTTTTTATGCAACTTGTATACTAAATTGATGTTGTTTAATTAGTTTAAAGTAATTAATGTTTATACAAGAAAAATATCAAAATGTGATGTTAATATAATTTGTGAGGTGGGAATACTAATATGCAAGAACATCTATGTATGTATGTATGTATATATATATACATACACTACTGGCCATTAAAATTGCTACACCAGGAAAGCAGCACACCACATACATGAAATTTGCATGACAGGTAGAACTTGCTGTGATATGCAAATGATTAGATTTTCAGCGCATTCATAGAAAGCAGGCGACAGTAGCGCCATCTACAATGTGTATAAAATCAGAGATTTGACTGCAGTTTTCTCATACTCAATTTCCGTTTCAACGTTGTTTTCAGCAAAGAAAGTTGTTGTAATGGCTCGTGTAAGAAGAAGAAATGCCTAACAGCACATGTCTGACTTTGATCGAAGAAGGATTGTAGCCTACCGGGATTGCGGTTTATCGTACCGCAATATTGCTGCTCGCGTCGGTCGAGATCCCATGACTGTTAGCAGAATTTGGAATCGTTGGGTTCAGGACAATCATACGGAACGTCATGCAGGATCTCAGCGACCCCCCATCACTAACAGCAGAGAAAACAAACATCTTATCCACATGGTAACAAGGTATCGTACAGCCACGTCACGAACCCTGAGTCGAGAAATGGAGTCATTTGCAAGGCAACAAGTTTCTGCTCGAACAGTTCGACGACGTTTGCAGCAGCATGGATTGTCTGCACAGCGACCATGGCTTCGGCTACCATTGACGTTGCGTCACGGACAGGAGCGCCTTCAATGGTGTGATCAGCGATGAACCTGGACGCGGGAATGGCATCACGTCATCCTTACAGATGAATCTCGGTTCTGTATACAGGACCATGATGGCCGCATCCGTGTTTGGAGGCATCGTGGAACACGCGCATTACCAGCTTGCATTGGACATCACCATACTGGCCCATCTATTGGAGTGATGGTATGGGGTGCCATTGGATACACGTCTCGATCACCTGTTGTTCGCATTACCGGCACTTTGAACAGCAACCGTTACATTTCCGATGTGTTAAGGCCCGTGGCTCTGCCCTATCTTTGAGGCCTCCCTAATGCTTTGTTTCAACAGGGAAATGCACGACCACGTGTTGCCCGTACTGTTCTGAACTTCCTTGATACAGAACAGGTTCGACTGTTACCCTGGCCAGCACGTTCTCCCGATCTGTCATCAATTGAGAACGTGTGGTCAATGGTTGCCGAGCGTTTGGCACGCCATCACTCACCATCCACTACTGTCGATGAACTGTGGCATAGTGTTGAAGCTGCATGGACTGAGTTCCCCGTACATGCCATACAATCTCTGTTTGACTCCATGCCTAGGCGGATAAATGCTGTTATTACAGCCAGAGGTGGCTGCTCTGGGTACTGATTTCTCAAGATCTATGCATCCTAATTTCCTGTAAATCTAATCATTTGTTCTTTCCACTATAATGCATGTGTCCAATAAATAAATATCGTTCTGTTATTTGCATTCCTTCTTGGTGTAGCAATTTTAATGGCCTTTAGTGTATATATATATATATATATTTATTTATTTATTTATTTATTTATATATATATATATATATATATATATATATATATATATATATATATATATATATATATATATATATATATATATTATATATATATATATATATATATATATATATATATATATATATATTTATATATATATTTATATATATATATATATATATATATATATATATATATATATATATATATATATATATATATATATATATATATATATATATATATATATATATATATATATGATGTAACCCATCTAAAGAAAGAAAAAAGTGAGTAGACCTCCTCGAGTTAAAAATGAGCTTAAAATGAGCTATTAAGATAGGGTGGGAGAACTGAAAATATAGTTCTCTTTGTCTGTTATTAGTTATTTGAAATTTTTATTGCTCGTACAAATTTTGATGATGTCTTATTTCTAGTGAAAATTACCAAAGAATTTTTATACTTTTGTTTGAGGAGGATAATTTTATTATTTGCTCTTTTTTAAAACCTGGAAATTTTGTAATAAATTGTTTAAAAGTGAATACAAGAATTATAACTCAGTTAAGAGTCGTAATGAAGAAATCTGTGTCTGAAGTTAGGTATCAATCAGTTTAACTTCTGGAATCATTTCAAATAGTGAATTATGTAAGCAGATTTTTTTGAGTTTTACTTGTCAGAGTGAAAAAGATTAAAAGAAATTAAAAGAATTTTCCTGTAATTTCTTTGTTAAAATTAGAAACTAAAATTTTAGAACGTATAATCTGGATATTTTATATTTTAAAGTTTAAGAACTTTGTGTCATAAGAAAAAGTACCATGAAATATATATGATAGGTTCAGCAATTCTATTGCTTCACAAAGATATAATTCAGACCGACTTAATTTCTTGGAAAACCAATTAAATAGAATAATTTAATATTTCTCAAATCATAACGATTTTTGTTTCTGAATGATATTATGATATTAGTTAGTTGAATTAAAGTTAGTTATTATAATAGTTAGTTAAATGATATTATGTTTATTTTTCTTACAAAAGCTAGGAACATACTAGGGTAGAAATGAGATTATAAAACAATTATACTTAACTTTTAGAGATTTACACGTTATCTGTTCATAAAGTAAAATATGTTACTCGAAGAATTTAGATTTGAAAGTTATTAAAAATCTCACCTGACTTTAATAAAACATCGAAATTGCAAATAATACTAGAACCCATAGTTCATTAAAACATGAATCATAAGTATACAGCTTGTTAAAATGACGTAGAAAACAATAATAATGAAACAAATTAAAAAGTTTAGATCTTCTACTTACATTTAAAAAAATTAACTGAAGAATTATTTAAAAGAAGATAAAATATATTAAAATACTAATTGGAAGATATTCAAGTGTCATAATAATATATTTTTACTTTCATTTTCTCAATGATTTCCATAACCTCTAAAGAAATAAATTTTCCGTATAATTTGAGACATTTGAGTAGCAGGGGTCAATTACCTAACTCTAATCTTATTGGTATAGAATGTTTTTTCGAATAAATTTGCTTGAGACCACACGTGTGCTTTGTAATTTTTACTGCGAAATTGTTGCTTGGAGAAAGCTTTAATGTTTATCCGTGACCAGCAGCGGTCATTCGTCCATCTCGTAAGTATTCTCTATCACTCCATCAGCATCAGTTAATTAGTTTTACAAGAAATTATTCACCTTCAACAAGATTCAGAAGAGCCAAAGAGTTTTTTCTCACAACAAAAACCCATAAATCTGTCTCCATCGCTTGGGAGGGTGTTTTGAATTATCGTCAGCCTCCTTCATGGAACTAGTCCTACCAGAAGTTTGAGAATGTGGACAAATTACAGGCTAGTACTCCACCGCGAGTGGCATGGACTTCTTGTAAATATTCTACTTATTTTTAATAATTGGGAGGTGTACGCACTCTTGAAAAAGACGACGGAAATCCGAAATTCGGCTATCGATCAGGCTGTCATTAAAAGTCTTGTTATCCCCGCCTTAGAACAGGATCTATTAATTGCTAGGGATAACTGAATTCACTATCGCTACTTAGATGTAAGCTAGTCATCTTATAATTAGTTATTCTTCAAGTGATTATTAAAATGAATTATTACGAGTGATTAATTCACTTTTTAGTACTTAATTAAAAGTACATGATCAAGTAAGCATTGTTGAAAGAGAGCAGAACATCTTTTCGCATGCTTTTATTCTTAGATAATATAAATATAATATATTGAAACAGATTTATAATTTACTACAAAGGATTTTTTTTTAATTTTTTAAAGTCAATATTTGAAAAAATTACAGGTACGAAATACAATCTTATTAAAAATAAATTTTTCAAAGTATGAGCATTCTAAAAATTTTATTTATTGTTACACCTGTTAATTTTCTTTTGTGCAATCGCTGTGAACATAACATTTTTTAAAAGTACTTTTATTTTTGTACGTTATGTAAAATGATATTGTATAATAAACATATTATTAATGTGTTTCAAAATTTACAGCAAGCCTCCATTAAATAAGCTTTTGAATATGGGAATATTCAATTTTTGTTACACTGTATTTTTTACTTTGACTGATAGCCCACCGTGATTTTTATGTCTCTACAAAAATTACAAGTTATTTAAAACAGCAACATGTAATATAGTAACATATTAATTTAAAATAGTAATCATATTACACACTAACGTAACAAATGTGTGTTACTCTTAATTCAGCTAAATGATATAATGTTTTTAAATAATATATTTATCATTTTAGTATTTATTAAATGAACCAAGGAAAATTTCTATTAATTAAACTCACTAATTATATATAAAAAATGAATGTATATATAAAATTAAAAGTAACATAAATATACTTACATACATATGTGTCTTTCATAGTATAATTTTGTTTCCTATTTAATTAACTGAAGAACTAAATTTCTATCTTTCATCCCTTTAGTGGGTCGATAAACTTAGTACCAAACATGCTTGGGGACTAAACACTAGGTGTTTCGTGTTAGGCTGACCACCTAACCCAGATATATACTTCGCAACGTAGTGCCCTCGATCAGGAAAATAGATATGGGCACTGTAGACCCTGGCCCACATCAAGCTGTCGTGCCTCTAGTTTGGTTTTTTTCATTAAATTTCTATAATAAATTCATTCATTCATGTACGAATTGAATTACTTTTGTGAGATTTTTACAGTTTTATCCATACATTTTTCTAGGTAAATGCTTGCAAATGTATTTCTCTAATGTATTATATAATTATATATTTTATATCATTTTTATCACAAATTTTGTTAGGTAAATTATTATATGCTATTATGTTTTCTCATGTGAGCATGCCATTGACACTGGAGAATCTTTGAGCGATTGAATAATTATAACATTTGACTAATCAATACTGTCCAAAGATTCCTCTGGGAGTTAAGATAATTATTATTATATATGTATTTGTGTGTGATAATGCTAGAGAGTTTTCTTCAACATCATATATATATTAATAGTGTATATATACGATGATAATGGGTATATGCATATATATATATATATATATATATATATATATATATATATATATATATATATATATATATATATATATATATATATATATATATATATATATATATATATATATATATATATATATATATATATATGTTTATTATTATTATTATTCCGAACTGTGTTTTAAATTGGGTACTCTATCACTATGATCACAAAATTCTCTTAATATAACATCAAAAATTTGAATCAAAAAGTTGAATACTTTTAAAATTTCAGTTGAGAAATAAAAGAAAATTTTGTTTTCCTAAATAATATACAATAAAGTGGAAAGTGAGTATAAATCGACAGTGAATATTTTTATATGCTAGTGAAATAAGTTTTCGAATACATATGCGTATAAAGGTTCATTGTAACCATAAACTACATTTTTATACTCACCATTAATCTGAGATTATTCAAAGTACTTTTTGTGCTGTTTTTCTCAAATGCTTGTTTCCCCAACCATTAATCACAGATGCATAATTCATTCGCATACATGTTGAAAGCAAGATAACATATTATCTTAGTATACATTTCTGTAATAAATTATCAAACGTAAATTTTTATTTAGTTCCTTGGCCATATGATTTATATTAAGTAAAATTTCCTTCTTGTCTTTCTATGGAAAAGGAAAATTTTTTTATATTATTTTCGAAATAGAAAGATTTATAAAGGCACTGAAATTTCTGATTTAATTTCTCATTTCTTATCTTAAATATATTATCAGATGTGTTTTAATAACTTATATAATAATGGAAGTTAAATCTTATTTCATTTTAAAAAAATGTTTTAAGTTTCTTATTTCTTTTTATGTATTACTAATAATTATTCCTGGTAATCTGCTTTCTTAATAAAATTAAGAAATGCTACTAATTATTTTCATTAACTTATTTTCATTACCACTCACCTTTCTTAGGGTAAAAAGTCCTAAAAATTTTAAGTTGGTCACGTGAGAAGTTTTTTTCCTCTTTTTTTACATGGTAATACAAGAAGAAGCTTTTTCAAATATAATTATTTGCAGCCACTGAATTGTAAAAATATATATTTCATCATTATTATAGAAGTTATTTATGAGTGATTTAATTATTGAAATCTTTACTCTGTCCTACTTTGAATATTTTGCAATTGAAATTAAATGGAAAACTATAGTACTAAATACCATAATATATAACTTATTGATGGGTAATAATTTTATTAAATACTTAACATAGCATAAGGCCTCTTTCACACTAGACGACTTTTATCGTATGATTAAAAGTCGTCCGATATTTTATCGTCACAATAATATTTCACCCTGAACGACTTTTATCGTGGACGATAAAAAATCGTGAGATATTTCATTAAATTCTCAATAAGCAATTTTTCGGCCGCTTCACTTGTATCATGGACCGCATCATTGCTCTGTGGTTATAGTACCGTTGGCTACGAAACCGAAAAAAATCGGTTAGGATTTATTGAGTACATCCAATAATCCAAAAAAGAGATGAAGTCGGTGTTTTTTCATGTCTTTTTGGAGATTTGCGAGCTCAAGAAAATAAATTATCAAAAATATAAATTCCTCTATTTTTGTTTTAAATCTATAATAAACTTTTAATTTTGATTATGATTTTTATAGCAGTTTTGCAGCCAAATACGCAGATCAAATATGAAAAAAATATGTTTTTAATTTCGTTCAAGCTTTCGATTGGTGATACGTATCTTCTTTAGGAGAGTAATAATATTTATGATGTAAAATATATTATTTAATTTTAATATTTTACATTTTTAACTTGAATCATTTTTAGCAAAAAGAAGGGTTACAAATGGGAGATTCATTATCACCTATTATAGCCTATATTATTATGAATTATATATGTAATGAAATGCTATATTATATTTTATTAATTATAAAACAGATACTATCCATTTTAATTCAGTATATATGCCAACAGAATAAATATCAAACATTATAAAAGTGACACATAATAACTAGAATAAGTAAAACTAAATTATTAAATAATATTTTATATCATAATATTGTCCACTTCCACATTATTAATACTTTATTATTGCTTTTTCTTTTATAAACATTATGTATAGTAATCATGAATACATAATTTTTATAATAATAATCTTATAATGAAAAAAAATCTGCTGATTTATTTTTCAGTTTTAGTTCACGAATAATGTTAGCGAAAATGTTAAGAATTCTAATATCATTTAATAGAAATTTCTAGCGTAATCACCAAGTTTACACATAGAAATATCTACCCTGGGGTTACACCATTCAAAAGCCTGGGCAACTTCAGTTTTTTTTTTTTTTTTCGATAGAGGAAATATAAAGGACTTGAGTGATATATCTACGAAAATAAAAACTAAATTCATTATAATATTTGTTGATGATTGCTCTCTTTTATTATAATAGACTGCAAATATTTTAAAAATTCCATAATTTCTTAATAAATAGATCAGTTAATAATTCGCAATAGTATTTCTGACTGAGATAAGTAAATATCAGCATTTAAGTTTTGAGATGGTTGGATATAACAAAAGCACTGAAAAGTTGGTATACAGAATTCAAATACGACTAAAATTTTGGGCTGAGTTTCAATCATTTTATAATATTTAAAAATTGAAAGTATCACAATTTTCAATGAACTAATATAATTTGGACTTTTGTTTGTATATTTCGTATTAGCTTCAGTTTTATTCTGTTATTGATATTACATTTTGGAACATTCTATGCTTATTGTGCGTAATTATTATTTTTGCTATTTCGGTTTCTAATTACGAAGGCAAATATATCTTACGAATTCATTACTTAATTACGAATTCAAAACTATGCGTAATTTCTCAAGAAATAAATACATATATAGTTTCTATAAATTAGTAAATTATATTAGAATGTTTCGCTTGATATTTACCAGCTTAATTATATAGAATGTAATGAATGTAAAAAATGAAAATGAATACGAGAAAGTGAGATTAATTTTATTAAATATAATAAGTAGTTATTAATTAGATATCATTAACAGATGACTGGCTAGTATGTTTGATTGCAAAATTTATTCCAAAACTAAAATCAGTAATAAATGTAACGTTAAATACAAAATTATTTAACTGTTATTAAACTTCAGAAAATTATCATTTAAGGCAAAGAAGTTATTGTGAGTGAAAGGTTGAATTGGGTGTGGTTAAGAAAGAAAAATGAACACACACTCTTAAATTACACTTTTAACAAGCCGCAGCTAACGGGTAAGAAAAAGTTGAGAAACAAAGTTATAGAATTAACTCAAAATATCAATGTTGAAACAATTTATCTCTAGGTTAGAATATGATAAGTATTATCAGAAAAGCTGTCTTGTAAGATCCATCAATTACAGATAGCCGAATAACTTCATTTGTTCAGTACGTATTTGATTACTAGTAAAATTTCTTTCCGAATTCTTCCAACAAGGTGATTACTTAAAAATAGTAAAAATATCGCGTAACAATTTTCTCCGGATTCTGAATAAAAAATGTGTAATCTCTGCAATATTAAAGTTAAGTTTTATATCTTTTAATTGCACGATTGAAAATGTAGAAAATTAAATCCCAATGTAAATAAATTTTCTAAATCTTGGTAAGAAAGTTTTTATACATCAACTAAGTGTTTTTAATTTTTAAGCAAGCAAACCACTTTATAAGTGCAAATTTAATAACTCTCTAAAATATATAAAATACATTGAAAGAAAAATTTACTTGAGACTATAAATGCTTCTATGATTATCAAAAATAAAACCAACTTGAAATTTGTTCTTGTTAAAAAAGAAAAACCTTAATGACAAAATCAAACTCATCAAGTGGTCAGAAAAAACACATCCAATGTCCGCCGAAACCTAAAACCTTCAATCTGTGCAATCCTGAAAACATACAACTCAAGCATGGACATATCTTTATTGAAATTAATGGGCCCATATAAATCATCCCAAAAAGAAAATAAAAATGGTAATCTCAATAAGCCTGCCTGGCCTGCGGTTTTATGAAAGCCAATTCCAGCAATTATCTTACCTCAACAACTTGCAATGAGGATCATAAATAAAGATTTTCATGTTCCTCAATCCTTTAGACCCTTAATTTACTGATACAGATTTTTATTAGAGATCGTAAAAAGCTGGACAAGTTGTCAGAAGATTTATATTTCAATTTTCCTACACTCACTTTCCATATTTTAAGGCTTGTGATCTTGCACATTATAAGGAGTCTTCCAGGAGAGGTTAATTTGATGTTTAGGAATATTATTTCTTGTCTTTTTTAAACCTCTATTCTAGCTGGTAAAGTGGACTGAAAAGAATCCCACATAGGATCAAGGTCATAAAATTTAATGTTATGATGCAGGCGAGAAGTGGTCAATAACCTTCAATATAGACTTTCACCTTGTAAATCAATATGTCATTTCGAGTGAGAGTTTATATTGAATTTTGTTCATGCTTTATGATGATAGCGTAGCATGTTTTCAATAATTATGACACATTAATTATGTACTTTTGGGATCTTATGAAAGTGTTACAGTTTTTTTTTCTTTCTTTTGGACTAGATTTTAAGTAATTTTAGCTATCTCATATTTCTTAATTTCAAATACACTTCCTTTCTCGTTTAATGTATTTTTGGTAAATAATTCTTAAACGAAATATCGGACAATTAATAAAAGTGAATTCTATAATCCTTTTGTTTTTAATTTTACTCTTGAAAAACAACATTTATTATTTTGGCAGTTTTACTATGACTAATAAAAAGAGTCGTTTTTATTCTATTACAATTTTACTTACCAAATGTTTAATCAATTTTTAAACCTAAGATACATTAAAAAAATTTTAAGAGAATTTTTGAAAAATTCTGAATAGCTCAAAATGGTTTTTAAGTACAGAAATAAAATCTCCTTAAAAATAATTACTAGCATTTTTTCTGTAATCAAAAAAAAAGTATTCTTTGCTAGTAGTATTTTTTCTTTTTTTATATTAATTAAATAGGAAATAAGTGGGAAATATAAAAAATTTCATTCAAAATTGGAAGACATTTTCTAGTAACGTACTTGAGTGCAACGAGAGATAGTCTTTGCAATTAAGTATTTCAAAATCATTCTAGAGTATATTAATATTATTTGCATGAAAAATAAAATCTCTCTTGTACTCATTAAAAAACATTAATACTACACAGAAAAAATATATTTTAGAGAAAAAGCGTTAAGAAAACTAGTCTTTAAAAAATGTTTTGATCAAGATTTTTTAACATTTTATTAAACCACTTATTAAGTATTTAACGCTTCTTTCTCACAAATTACAGTGACTTCTAAATGAATGTAAATTAAAAATCATCAAATTCCCATGTGTTAACAATTGTGGATGTAGATATTACGTCAATGTAAAACAGTCCAATTTCTCCTGTATTTGTTGTAGGTACACGAGAAGCAGCTTTTGTACACGCCATATCAGCGGCGGGTGTTGCCCACACAGTTACTCGTTCCTGTTCCAGCGGCACCTTGGGGCGGTGTGGCTGTGACAGGACAGTCCGGGGGTTCTCGGCGGACGGATTTCAATGGTCCGGCTGCTCAGACAACGTGGCGTATGGGACGGCTTTTTCCAAGAGTTTCGTGGATGCCAGGGATCTAAAAGCCGCCAGGGGGCGCTCCAGTGCCAGAGCTCTCATGAATCTACATAACAATGAAGCAGGGAGAAAGGTATGTTTATATACTTAAACTGCTTTCAAAAACAGTATCAGAGTTATAAAACAGGTGATATATATTCTGACAGTATAAAAATTCCTACATTCCTCACCTTATCTTCCTTTTCTCATATACTTCTAATCACGCTAACAGTACTTTACTTTTTAAATGTCGCATAATTTTTTGAGACGTCAACTATACAGGATTCATTTGACAGCTAAATGAATTTCAAGCAAATTTTTTAAATATTAGTGACATAGGACATGGTAGTCACTAGATAGGGCATGTATTTATAAATATGATAGCAGTTTTTGCTGTGAAATATATTATTTACCCTGTGGAAGGCAAATAAATGTTTAAACTGGTTGGATATTTGTAAAGTTTAAAACAAAAATAATAATTAAAAAGGCACAAGTGCTAATGATTGGAATTTTAAATAGAATTTATTTTTGCGTAATATGGGATGTATTTTATAAACGGATAAACATTATTTTTGTATCAAAAATATATTAAATGCTTAAAGTTATTGACCTAAATTAAAATATTTTAACACCATTTGATATTCATTTCCAAAAAGAAATTAAATTTTCAAATATTTTTTAAACATTCATAAGTTTTTAAATAATATAGTAACTTTTTTCAGTTATTTAATGACAATATTTTGCCTTGATGAAGATGTAAAAATCTTCATTTCTAAAAATAATTTTTTTGAGAAAAGTAAAAGACATAAGGGATATTCTTCCTGTTTTATTAGAATTTTAAGAAAATTTCTTATAATTCTAAAATAAAAAATATTTTTACTGAAAAAATTTTAAAATCTTACCTTATATTTATCTTACTAAATTTACTATATGAAATCAATAGTTTCATTAATTATGAATGTGTTTTGAGTTCATCATCACGTACTGCATTAACAGATGCTTTGAAAATATGTAGTATCTTTGAAAACTCTCTTAGGAATTTAAGTTTTCATTTTTGCTAAAGTTATAAAGCTATTTAATGTTTTTAATGTAGTTTTTTAAACATAATGTGAACAAATTCACTTAGAGTTTAACTATATCATCCATAAAATCTAATAAAATTCAGGAAATAGTTCGAAAGTTTGTTGAATTACTCCTTAGATAATCGAAATAAACGTATAACTTTGACCACAATTTTTAAATCTGTAATATTATTCTGAAAAAGAAAATATGCTAATATCATTTTGGACAGGTGCCGTATAATTTATGATTCCAAATTCTGAGATTAGCGATTTTTTGCTAAATTTTCTTATGTACCTGGCAACCTCGATTTTATTACGTCATACATATGGAGACCTATAAGAATTATACAGAAAATTCTATTTTGGTAACCCTAGTATTTACGTCATAACGCACGCCACGATACGTTATCTTGGCAACATTTATTCATCGCCAAAATAATTTAAAATTTGGAATTATGGATTATACGCACCTGTGCCATCTTTTTTTCCCATTCTTATGAAAAAATCATGATATTTAGTTCTTAAGTTAAAACTATTTTCTTGAATGCATTAAAGAGGTTAGTCTATTATAGCTAATTGTAGTCATTAAGAAGGCATTAACCAAGAGAAGCTATTAACAAGAGAATTTTAGAATATAAGCAAATCGCTTCTAAGTGCTTCTAAGTCTCTTGAATTAAAGAGCAATTACAAATAACTGAAAAATGATTTGTTTTCTCCAACAATACAACATATTTATTATATCAAGAGATCAATTATTAAGATTAAGCTTTATGTAGAATAAACATCATAATACATAAAAATACAAAGTAATCTCATCAGTTAATAAATAGATAGATGAAAACATCTTAATTAAATATGATGTTTCGATTCGTAATTGTAAAAAACGTTTGCTGCGAGATTGTGGAACGAATCAAATGAAGACGTAAATTTATATTCCATTTAATTGTGACAGATAGTAGTAAAGGAAACGTTTTTTTTGCCAAGTAAGATATTAGCTACGCTATTAATCTCTTTTGTTTTTATTTTTTCGCTTTTTATGATTCTGTTGGTTTCATTTAGGTCTCTTCTTTTTACGAAGAGTTAGATTGATATTATTTCCCTGAATTAAATTTAGCATTAAACCCTATTATTAATTAAATAATAATAAATATTCTCCACGTTTATTACGGCTTATATGAACACTTATCAATAAGCATAGTAGGTTCATACAAAAAAATTTATTTTATTTTTGTATCTGATTCAAAAATTACTTATAATTTTTTCCATTTATCATAAAAAAAACTTATATAAGTATGGAATGGAGTTAATTATATGATCATTTACCAATAAAAAAACCACTTTTAGTTATGAAAATATTTTTAAATTAAATTAACAGCAATTTTTGCATAAAAATATTAAAAAAAGATGTTTTGATGATCTTACGAATATCTATAAAAAATTTTCCAAGATTAAAGATTGCTATTTAAATCGTTGTTATAAGGACTCGATATAAAAATTATAAGGTAAAGATTAAGAAATATTATAGATGACTAATTTAAAAATTAAGATTCATTAAATATAGTTATATCTGTATCGAAATTTTGAAGACGTTTGTTTAATAAATACATAAAATGAAATGTTTTTTTTTCTTTTCTTTTTCTGTAAAAATGTAAAAGTGCTATACGATTTCTAAATTTATCATCAATGAGAAGATTTATTGAAATTGAAAAATTTCATATAGAAGTTTCAACTATTACCTTTTAGATAGAAGGAAACATCTTTTTCTTTTCACTAAGTCACACTATTTTTACAATATATATACAATCAAAACAGATATTTTCGTCTGTGCATATTACAAAAGCGTAATAAGCATAATTTTTTTCAAATCATTACATGATGAAGTAACTTACTTTGTTTCTAAAAGACAATAAAATTTTTTTGATACATTTTATGTTCCTTTGTTTAACAATTATAATAAATAACAATATTTACATATAAAAAAATTATGATCCATTGTTTAATAGATTATATAATATTTTATTCATAAACATATATAAATTTTTATATTCAATATTACATATTTCACAATTTATTTTATTTTCATTATAATATTTTTTCACTTAACTTTATTTTATGGTCCCTAGATCAATATTTTACTTGTGATAGAATCATGAATTTGCCACTTAGTTTTCTCTGACATGAAAGGCAGACAAGAAAATGACACACTTGAGATTGATTAGTCATTAGTGACAATTAATAGATGCTGCAAGGCACAGTATAAGTCATGTTATTTTGACCAATTAATTGCACTTTAATTGTTGTTAAGTGACGATTTTAAAAATGCATTTTTTAAAATGAAATGAAGCTAAAAGGTGATAAATATTAATATTATGCTGCGTTGTGAAAATTGCAGTTTTGTTTTTTTAAAAAGTTTATGTCAGAATCACTAATCTTGATATCATATTTTTTTTGTTACCGTAAAATTTTAATTCACGAATATATAGTTTATTGCATATAATAGTCTTTAAAAATAATGCATATAAGAAAAATTTTAAATTTAATTCTTATTTTCTTAGAAATGTAAATAAATAAAAATAATCTATTTCTGCAAATATTGGCTTAGACATAACTTATATATTATGAAATTTGCATATCTAACTTATGAAGACAATTTAATTTAATAATAGCAATGTCATAAAATTACATATTTAATTTATGACATTGCTATAATTAAGTTAACTAGAAGTTAAATGGAACATGATAAGTGTTCTGAGAAGTTTCATTATTTATGAACTTTTCTTTGTAAAATATGGGATATTTTAATTTTTTAGTAACTGTAATATCGACTTCGTGATGCTTTTACAATTTATGAGTAAATTTTAGATATTTATGTCATACGTTTTTACATCACGCGATATTTATTTTGTATATTATTTTATATTATAATTTCCTTCCTTTCATTAACCATTTATGTGAACTCCATATCTATTAAATAAGTTACGTGATTTCTATATATTTTTATTCCAAAATAAAAATATATCTATTACACTAATTAATATCTATATTTACATTGTTGGCATTTGGAAGAGATTAATTATTTACCAACGGAAAATTATTTTTGATTAAAATCTGTCCACTCTATCTGATATTGCTATCAAAATATTTTTTCCTTGCTTAAATTATATGCCTTAAGAAATTTTTTAGAAAATAATATTTCCTAAAATAAACAAATAAAATGAAATAACGGTTTTTTCTATATTAGAATGGGTTTAATAATGAAATGAACTAGTTAAGATAGAAAAGCATTTTATTTTTTTCCAAATTTTTAGCAGTTGTTTCAGAAAAGTGAATACTTATTGATATAGTAATTAGAATATTAATAGTTTTTTATTTGAATATACATCATCCTTGTATATCAGTCAATCTAACTTAAACTAATTTTAGTTATTTTACAAAAATAATATTATGTAGCGCACATATGTTTTCATAATTTGTTTCAGATTAATGCTTTTTGTAGACAGCATAAAACAATTAATCACTATCATACACCATGTATTGATCTTAATATACTATTCTATACTAATATACTATTCTATATTTTATTTAGTATAGTATTCTATACTATGTAGAATATAGTATAGAATACTATATAGAAAATAGTGTTCTATACCAGATCATATATAAATGGTATTACATATTACATAAATTAAAAGCACATCGTCGATAAATATGAAATACGTTTGTGATTTTTATTTCAAACTAGGGGTTGTGGTAGCCTAGTGGTTAGGGTGTCGGCCTTCCATCTGGAAGGGTGGGGTTCGATTGCCAAAAACCCACCGAGTACATGCGATATACGTGCTCGTTAAATCTTTGGAATCAAAAGTCCTGTGGTCGGTCGTTGAGCAGTTTCCATGGGTTTCAATGGTCTGGAGAAATTGAATCCCCATTCAGATCAATGCCAAAATTGAGGGAGCAGATCCTCTGGGGCTGCCATCTATCGGAGGATTTGAAGAGCAAAAGTCGTACTTTCACCTTTATGGTTCTCTGTTTAAACGAAAGACGCTCCCAATTCACTTAAATTCGCATAGCCAAGGCATAGCGAGCTTGACTTGACCAAGTGTCATTAATATAACAACAACAATTTCAAACTAAGTTTCTTATAAAAATACTCAAATAACTGTTATTGAAGAATATGAAAGAAAATATGGATGAAAAAAGAAGGGAAAAAATAAAATAAAATCAAAATCGGGAAATGAGAAACTTTGAATATATCTCCGGAGTTTTTGTTTTCACACGGGATTGTGAAAAACAGATGCCAATCAACATTTATAATTTTTTACTCAGTCTAAATGGATGGTGAAGAGAAAAATTAACCACAGTACCACTTATAGGACAACTATCATACCTTGAAATAACTGTTGAAGTAATAATATTTAATTATATAACGCAAAATCATTCTTGAATATAAAAATCACTACATGAAACTATTCTTGAATATAAGAATTTCTTCAAAAAGTTATTTGTATGTATATAAAACTAAGAAAAATTTTAATATTATTTTTATTTAATTAATTTAATTTCACTAAATATGCCATTACAGTTATCTTCATCTGGCACAGTTAAACTTTTGCTTATTTTGGAGAATTTTATGAGCATTCATTACAGAATCATTTTTCATAAAACTTGTTTCATTGTTCACACTATACATTCAAAATATAATTATTATATATTCTAAAATTTACTTTCTCTTATATCACCATAAAACAAGTTTATTGATATATTTTACTACCAGCATTTTTTTATCTTTTCTGAAAGATGTAAGTAATTTGTTGTTTCAAAATAAATTACCTTGAATATATATATATATATATATATATATATATATATATATATATATATATATATATATATATATATATATATATATATATATATATATATATATATATATATATATATATATATATATATATATATATATATATGTATATATATATATATGTATATATATATACAGAGAGAGAGATTCAAATTACTCAAGAATTAAAGTAACTATTATTCTTTTGAAAAAGTGTTGGATAAAAGAATTGGCATATGAACAAACTTTTGACATAAAAAGCAATTAAAAATGTTTGAAACTGGAAAAAAAATTTATGATAAAAATGTGATACATATTATTAAATTAACTGAACCCCAATTACGATTTCAATAAATAAAATATGTAACAACACACACGTATTCTTATATATTGCAGAAAAATTAACTTTCAATCAAAATTCTTAAAGCTAATATTATAAAATATTTGATGTTTTATTTCTAATTACAATTCCATACACTTTTCAATACTCATAAAATAGCTATACTTAACCTTTTAGGGGAAAAAAGTTGTAAACAGCATCAAATAAGTGCCATTAAAACAATTACTTTAAAGTCTGTGTCTCAGAATTCGTCATCAAGCTGCATTTTACCTTTTATTTTTTTTACAGCTAATAAAAATACCTTCACATGGAATCGAAAACATTTCGAGCTTTTATCTAATCCCATATTTATAGCCATTTTTAACTGATAATCATGTGTTCTTTTTCACTACGTTCTTCTTGAGTAAAACTCCAATTAGAGAACAAAATTCCATTTTTATGTGTTTCATTAGATTTCGCTCTACAGCCCATTTCTGCGCAAATCCATTCTGGTCTATCATCAACAAACAACCCCGCTTGTCCAACCACAATCCCAGATGCTATCTTTGGAGCAGCAGAAGCTTTGCATACTTAACAACAACCAGAAAACTCAAAAGTAATAGATTCCTCGCCGATGTGATTACTTTGCACAAGTGGTCCATAAAACTTTTTGGATAGCAGGTCAGGAAAGTTCTTTTTTTCTCCTTGCTATCGATAATTATTTTTCTAAATCTTTCGGACAGCGATAAGAGATGAGCAATTACAAGTTTTCTTGTGAGCGTCGCCCTTGAGGGGTGTAATTTGTTGTCCTATAAATCAAGAGACCCGTGGAAGGAAAGTGGTAATTGCTGGTAGTGATAAAATAAAACTGGATGATAAAAACTTAACACGTTTGTGCGCATCCGGTAAGACCGTTGACCCGAGAAGGTGCTTGACAAAAAAAAGAACGTCCAGCGAATGCGACATGCTGTTCGACAACAGTGTGGAATGGAGAGGCGTGTACGAGCAATAAAAATGAGAGTGTAGAGTTGCCCTTTTTGTGTTCTTTTTTATACTGTAAAAATTATATTTCATGTTGTGAACACGATCTTTGCCTAAACATATTTACCAAAAATGACAAGTTGATACATTGCTGCTACTAGACACAAGTTTTATCTCATGACATATAATCTTACAGTTTCAAAATTTTTTACTTTATAGGGGATTTTTTTAATTACCTTCCCTAAGCTGATTTCATTTGAATGATTTTTAAGGTTACATTCATAGTTAATTATATATTTGATGTTTTATATAATTATACTCAATTTCAAATTGTAGGACAAAGCTGATCTCTAGTAATGATCATCAATAACTTGATGGAAACTATTAAAGAATATTCAGTATAACTAGTCAAATTCAAAATATTCTAATTTTATATTTATTAAATATAGTAATTTAATAAATATTATTATTTTTGTGTGTAGTTTTTAACGAATTAACCAGAAGAGCTTTCATTTTTCTATGAATGCCACTCGATTTATATTGCTTTTTTGAATATTTATTCCGTAGAATAATTTGTGCATTCAATAATTACTGCACATATTTTCCCTAGTAATTTAAATTCCTCTTATAAATTTAAATGTTTAAAATATTTTCATTTAGAATATTGTTGATTAATATTAAAGGATTTTTCTGACACTTAATTTATGATTCTACTTTAAGATTTTAATTTTCTTTCTGTTATTAATGCTATATTATAAATTTAATATTGAATTTCAATTTTGAACGTATGAATTTGAACATATGAACGAATAAAATATTTGAAGCAATCATAAATCATTTGTTGCTCAAAATTATTTTAATCTATTATTGAGTAAACTAAAGTTCTCAACCAAAAATATAATCATAATTTTAGTTTAGAACTTAAAATTCTGTAAAATTATCGATGTAGGATATTATATCATACCATTGATTAAGAACTATCAAATAACATTTGATCAATTAATAACAGATATTTTTAAATAATCAATCAATAGATGTATCAGCTATTTAAATATCATTTCCATTTTGATTAATTTATTCAACCAATGGAGATTTTCTATTACTAGGGCATTTTTGAAATTTGCTTACAATCAGTTTTTTCATTCAATTTCTTCTTTAATTTAACGATTATTCCTTTCATATAAATTTAAAGCTTACTGTCAAAAAACTATTTCATTATCTTTTTTTAATTAGTTTTCATGTAAATATTTGGGTTTGATTATTGGATGTAAATATTGATTTCATGTAAATATTTGGATCATACAAAATAAATTTTTCATATTACTTATAAATTTATATACTTATTTTTGCATTTTTAGTATTCGTGATATTTTTTATAATTGTAAATTGTAAAAGTATATTAAACTTTAATCAAATTAATTATTTTATTTGCTATTAAAACTATATACTTCTTTGCTTTATTTACAAGCAATTTTTCTTTCCTTCTCAATCGTGAACATCGAAATATTTATAGATCGAATAAACATGTTTATTTATTTATCAAGTGTGTCGTACTGAAAAAATCTAACATCATATACTTCGTAAAAAATTCTTAATATATGGAATATATGGAATATATATATATATATATATATATATATATATATATATATATATATATATATATATATATATATATATATATATATATATATATATATATATATATATATATATATATATACATATATATATATATATATATATATATATATATATATATATATATATATATATATATATATATATATATATATATATACACACACAAATCTGGATGGTTGATTTACAATTTATCTATTTATATTAAAAATGATGTTTACTATTAAAATTATTATTTAATGCTAAAATTTACCTGTGCTTTAAAATGTTAAGAGTAAAACAGTGACTAATTAAAAAAATACATAGTTAATTGTATATATTTTTGCACCAATTTTTAATCGAAATGGAATCTAATGTACTTATTGATTAATTCTTGGAGAATTATGACTTTGATTTTAATGCATTTTTAAAATTTAATCTTAGGAAATATATAAATTCCTTAAACAAAATTTCAAGTCCTTGTCAGTTATATGATGCATGTACATTCATTTACTTTCAATGACTTTGACCTACCAAAGACATATTAAGCGAAATATTATTAATGCTGGATTCAATATAATTTGGAAAAACTAAATTATTCTAGCATAGATATTTATACTAAAATCCAAAATATATATTGAAGATTTATATCTTCCATTTTCAAAAAATACTTAAAGTTGCAGTATTTGTCTCTCAATTTTTCTCTCAGTGACTTAAAAAATAAACAATTTCATGATTGTGAATAATAATGCTATATCCTTTCAATCATATCAGAGTTCTGAACTTTTATAAAATAAACATATTTTAATTTGACATATTTAAAATTATGTCATAAGATGAATTTTGGAAAAATTAGAGTTTTCATCACTAAACGCTTGATTATATCTGCTTAGAAATTGGTTTTTAAATGTATTTAAGTAAGGTTTAAGTAAATGAAGTTGTGTTCTGAATTATATGACGTTATAAATTCTTTATTTGGGAAAAAATGAATCAATCAATTTTATTTTAAATTGCAAAAGAAAAAAATCTTATATGTCAGCTTGTTTTAGATGAAAGTAATAATTGCAGATGTAAATAAATAAAAATTTCTTAAACAATTAATTCAATTTTAATCAAATTAACTAATAATAAAATAGTGTTTATAGTAATTTAAATGTTTATTAAAACAGTAATTATACTTAATTGGTGAAATATAGTTTTTAAATAAATTTATATTTCATGAATATTTGGGCTTAGAAAACAGTTTAAAAAAATCCTCAATCATAATTCATTACCAAATTTCGTAACTTTCTATGTTTAGTAATAATTTTCTAAAATAGTTAATTTGTCTTCTAATTATTAAAAAGAGCAAAATCTATCCCAAAATTTAAGTTTATACTATCACCCAATAAATTTTCTAAATTAAGTATTTTTGAGAATGTTTTTTAAGGAAGCAACCTTGTTAGTAACACTGTTTTTGCACTAAGAATATTCCATGAAAACTAAGAATTATATTTTTTGTGTCACGACATCATTGAGAAATTAAAAAATGAAAATGCAGGTAAATTGAGTGTCTAAAAATTTTCAAAGTAAAACGGACAATTTTATTTTCCATGATTCATACCTGTTTAAGAAGAACTTTTATTTACTTTTCAAAAATGAAGTTGAGAGATTTAGAGCTTAAGCTTAAAATACGTTGTGCCATAAAATTTTACAATCGCTTAAGAAGTACAGCTCCAGAAACAGTTAAGTTACTGAAAGAAGCTTATAAGTTTTGGAAGGAATAAATATTTTGGATGACATTCTGATTTCACAAAAAGATATTTGACACAAAAGGTACTCCTAAATTTGATTTACCAGAAAGTGCGAATAATGGAAATGTTACCACAGTCTTGATAATTTTGAAAGAAAATTAACGCATGTCATGTGCGACATTGTATTTCATTTTTCAACAGAATCATTCCCTAACACTTGTGCAAAGCAAATAAAAGCAGTTCTTTAAATAATTACGAAACTAGAAAAAAATACAATCTTTTGCTTCGTTTATAATATTTAATAATATTAGTGTTTATCAAGTTTACGGTATTACTTTTTTACGGTAATACTAAGTATTAGTTTACGGTAAATCTCAATTTTTATTGAATATTGTTTCTAATTTGCTTTTGTGATGGTAAATTTATGTCTCATGAAAATTCTACAAAATTTTGTAATCAATAATATTAATATTGAAAATTATATATATATATATATATATATATATATATATATATATATATATATATATATATATATATATATATAAAATAATTTTATATTACTGTGAATTTATGTATTTTAATCGAACAATATTAATATTATTACAAAATAATTGCACTAGCTTTAAGATTTTTCTTATATCAAGAAACTACATCTTATCGAATTTACGATTACAATTATATTTAAAAATAATAACTAAAATAAAATACTGATTACTATAATAAAAACAAATTAATATTTATTAATTTTATACACTATGTAATTTACGAAACAGAAAATCATAATTCAATCTAGCAATGCACTTTCTTTATTGCTCTTCGTGGGCAATGATTTAGCTCTTTGAGCAATATTTATTGATTTTGCGTCTAGTGTTGGAGAACAGCCCACCTAGGACTTCACGCGTGTAGCGAATAGGAATGGGCAGCAATTTTCCAAATGAAAAGATGTGTATTAATATTCAGAAAGACATATCAAAGGTGTCTGATAATTTGTGATCATTAAATAGTGATTAGCGAATTTCAATATTTCTATCGTATTATTTGTCTGCACTATTTGTCATAAGATGATTTATATGCGTATTATTTTTACCCGTTCCCATCAAAAACACGTGACAAAGATGTTTTATGTATTGGAACCTGTTCGTATAAAATAGAAAAGGAATTCATCAATTTGAGTAGTGTGACATTAATCATAAATCAGTTTTCTCATTCCATAATATGTATTCTGCAGCGTACGTCATTTTTTATTTCATTTATTTTTTTATTTTATTTATTTATTTTTTTACTTTATTTTTTATTATTATTTTCAAAACATATAAACTGAAACACAGGACACTAATGTAACTGAAATTTGAAAAAAAAATTCGGAGAATATATTGTATCTTAAGTGATTCCTAGAAACGTTATTGAATTTTAATTTTCTGCTTTTACATGCTAAATTAATGGATGTAACTATTTAGAGTTTTTAAAAGAAACATACAATAATGAATTTCTAATGAAAATTTTTATATTTTCTTGAATATTGATGGAGAAACTTCTTAGATAAAATATTTGTGAAGCTAAAGATTACATTAAAAAATATGTCTCTCACTTAGTGTAATATGAATTGCAAAGTTATTGTTTTAGCACGAATAATGTGCTTACAATTATATTTAACAAAATATTTGTGGTAAATAAATATGTAATAAAATGATTTTTATATATTTGTCTTTATTGAAAATTATCCCTTATATTGAATACCTCTTATCTTGGTAATGATTTGCTTAAGATACTCTTTATTGTATTCTAGAAAGCAATATATTATTCTTCAGAAACTAAGAACATTTACGACAAAATTTTTTATACGTAATTAATTTATTTATAGCAATATATATTTGTATAGTAGATTATTTACAAGAAATTATATCAACATATTTATTTTATAAGATCCTTTATTATTGAAAATTTTTTAAAGTTATGTATTAAGTTTAACTTGGCCACTTAGGTTGCTTTTCATATGTTATAGGTATTCAATGTTTTATCTAATTAATGGAATTTAAGTATTATATTGCCGACCAACTTGTCTAGTGGTCAGCGTGTCTGACTGTGGATAAGGAGGTCCTGGGTTCGAATCCCGGTTCAGGCATGGATGTACTTTCTCTCTCTATCTATCCTGTCTTTGTCCTTTCCTTGTATGAATGTGGAGTGAATGGTTGCCTACCCTATAAACGGGTACCTATGGCATGCGTGTACTGAGGAAGTCGGGCTCCACACCAAAATATGGTTCAGTTGAAAAAGTGGAGCAGCGCACCCCATATTGCCAGCCTTGCTGGCACACGACAATGAATGAATGAATAAGTATTATATTTAATTTCAGTGCAGTTTATTCCGATAATTTATGAGCATTGGTAACAATAAAATGAATATTTTAATCAATTTTTACAATTGAATTACCCATACTTAAAACACACATTATTTAAATTGAATTGTCAAAAATAAAGCTTCATTTATTGAGAACTTAATTTGCAATTTCCAATTGATTCAACTAGTCATCTGAGAGATCTCTTAAAAAACATTTTGTTTTATGCCAATTGATTTTATTTGAAATATAGACATGAACAGAATTTTCTTTTTTGTAAATTTTTAAATGATAAACGTGTTAAAAATAAACAGTTTAAGAAAATCTTAATAAATCATTACGAAATTTCACAGTTTGTTATAGAAATTATATATCTAATAATTTGTTGTTATGATGAATAGTTTTAAAGTAATTGTGCTTGGCTTCTTTAAAATAATAATGAAACATCTGAATTGTAATAATTTGGGAAATTTCAATCTTAGATGTAATAAAGATGTCTTTTTATCATAAAAAAATTGGTGAAAAGAAAGGTAGTGCTAATATTTTATATTTCTAACTAAGAATGTTTCCTGGCTGGAAATGAGATTTAAATTCTTACCTATCGAGATATGTCATGATCTAGTCTTCATTCCAAATATTTTCACATAAAGCAACCTAATGAATTCAAGTTCTGTGATAATATAGGATATTTTTTGAGCTAATGAAATTGGACTTTCTGGTATTCAATTTCACTAACATTTTTTGGTTTAACTATAGGTGTTAACTCTCATTTTTTTACACCAGGATTCATCTTTAAATTGTACAGGAGAACAAACAAATGATTTTTCAAAATATTTAGAATATTTGATCATTTAGAATATTTGAATTAATTATAACGGTTGTATTTCTGTAAAAAGAGTTTTCCTTAAAAAAATCCTTTTGATATCACGATTTTGATATATTTCAGTATCATATTTTCTCAAATTACCTATGAGAATAACATACATTTTGCATTAGCATGACTATTCCACTAGCAAACATTGTCTTATGGTAAACAGTTATTCTCATAAGTAAAAAGAACATGCTGATTTTATCAAATTCCAAAATGGCATATTGGTTTCTTTATTACTCTGGCTTGCTTTTCAGCCTTAGTATGTCGATAATATTCTGTTGTTATATATTCTATAATTATAAAGCTATAAATTATTTAAAAAAAGCTTATAGTTTCATTCATATAAGAATTTCTTATACTGGTGTTTGAACAGCAATGTATCTGTAGAAGTCTTATATGTGTCTTCTGACAAATTAATTTTTAATAGGAATTCTTTCTACGAATCAGGGTAAGAAATTTTGTTCTCTATATAAATTAAAATAAACATAGCTTTTAATTTCATAATTATACCAGACATTATATTATGATGATAGATACATTAATATCTAATTTTGTAAACGTTAATGTTTTTATAATAACGTAATTAAAAGAGCGAAATAATTATCTTTATTTGTATTGTATACGATCTTTTCTTTAAAGTATTTTACTCAATTTTCAGTCAGCTCGAGTTGGTAAAAGAGAATAGCAAATTCTGTGTTAAACTATAAATTTATTACTTTTTGTATGATTTCATATGAAAATCTGCAGGTATTCTATTCATAGTTAACGATGATATTGACAACTAATTCTTTTTTTATGGTTTTGATTGTGTTTATTGTTTTATAAGTTCAATTTTTTACCAAATCGATAAAGAATTGAACAAATGCTATTGATTCAAATTCTCATAAATGCACGAACAACAAATATTCATGACATTTTAATTTATTTTCTGTAGTTTTGACAAGTTCTTTATGTTCTAGAGATAGTTTTTGGATACATTCATGAGTACCGATTATTTTAACTAAATATATTCAAAGAAAAATTACCTGCCTGAATGTGATTTTTAACTAAAAAAATTAAAGGACATAAAAAACGTATAAGAAAAATTTAAAGCGCTAATTGTGGAACTTTTTTATTAACAAAAATAAGAAAAATGAAAATTAAATTAAATTTAATATACATTTATAGAACAACTATTTTGTTTACTTTAAAATTAATAAATAATTCATTGCTAATTAAGAATGTAGAATTATGATAATAATTAAATCTCAAAGGGTAACACAATTTTAAAATTATATTTAAAACCTTTTATTTACTTTCATAAAATTCTAATAAATATTTGAAGACATTTTTTCCAGAATTCAATAACTATCATAAAAATTTCAAATTATATGTAAAATATAAATTAGTTCGATATTCACATGTAATATAAAATTATTTCCTAAAAATATTGTATATTTAAATTGTTTATTAGAGAATTATACTGTTAAAAATGTAAAATATTGAAGTAAGAATTTCTATTGATGTTTAATTTTGCAGAGTATTTTCTTTTAATAACAAGAATATACACCTAGAACTATCAGTCTTTTAATTCAAGTGCGGAAAAATGCTCAAATACTTAAAATGACCTTTCTTAAAGATCATTTCTTCTATTTATATTTTTAAATAAAATATTAAAATTAAATTAAATGCAAATATTTAGAAACTAATTATCTATATATTATTGGGAAAGAAATAAACATTAGAATTTTTCAATTTTTATTTTGTAATCTAATTGATAGGAACCTTATTGTGTGTCACTAAGTTCCATTAAACGATATAAATTTATTTCAACTTTATCGAGTTAACTTTTATTGCATTTTTACATGCCTTCATCAACACGTGAGCTGGATATTCAACTTTAGTCGTATGTCACCTTTGATATCTTAAGGGCCATAAAGTTGTAAAACTAAAGACTGTCTTCCATGAAGCGACTACCGAATATATTCTTATCAAGAAATATATTTTGTCCTTTTCACTCCAGTAGCAACTTCTCCGTATTTCTTCTCTATGTATGCTGTTTGTAATAAGTGAATCGCCGTATGTAAAGATTGATACTTATAAATTTATAACATTCTAGTTTCTTACAATTTTACAACATGAAATTAATGAACATGAACATCATAAATTAATAATATTGTGGTATTCCATTTTCTAGAAAAACAACCCAGCATTCATTGCTTTAAAATGGAATAAAAATGGCAAGAAAACTAATCATTAATTTAAGCACTACTATGGATCTTAATATTTTTCTAACACTCCATTTACGTACTGGATTTTAGTTGTAAAAAAATATTAATTGTTAATTAATAATTTATGAAAGTAATTAAAATTTAGTATATAAATGAAGGTAACAAATAGAGGAAAATAGTTTTCGGAAACAAATGAGTTTCAAGACAAAATACAAGGGAATGAAGTATTATGTGTGATACTATTTGGTGACTGGGGTCGTGGTAGCCTAGTGGTTAGGATATCGGCCTTCCGTCCGGAAGGGTGGTGTTCGATTCCATTTATCGCCAAAGACCCACCGAGTACATGCGATATACGTGCTCGTTTCGTTGAGCAGTTAACATGGGTGCATTGGTCTGGAGAAAATTCTTCCATATTAGATCAATGTCAAAATTAAGGGAATAGATCCTCTGGTGCTGCCATCTATCGGAGGATTTGAAAAGCAAAAGTCGTACTTTCACCTTTATGGTGCTCTGATTAAAAACGAAAGACGCTCCCAATTGATTTATATTCGCATAGCCAAGGTATAGCCAGCTTGGCTTCTCCAAATGTCATTAGTAACAAAAACAACAATATTTGGTGACTTTTCATCTAATATTTTATTTATTCTTCCTGGGGTAAAAGCACTTAATAACACAATTTTGGAACATTCTCTTTTGGTTCATAACAAAGTTTTTTGTAATTTGTATTACAAAATAAAATAACTTTTGTACAAAAAATTTTCTCATGTTAAATTTTTGTCCTATGAAAATAAATGTAATATTTTAATGTAATTTTATTATTAAGAAATTTAAATTATTAAGCAATTTTTTATTTGTAATTTAAAATAAAAAACAGCATTATAAAATTTCAGAAAGTCCTATATTTTATTCCTCATTTAAATTTTTGTTTCCAAATTTGTCTTTTTTATATTTTTATCCTACTATTTAAATATTAAAGCTTTACATTTTTTCAAGACTTAGAGTTCAAAAAATAGTTCATGTTTGGCATTTTGTTAATATTTTATAGTATTAACAAAATCAATTCAACACACCCAATAATTTTTGTGAATAAGAAAGTCTGTGATTGCTCTCGCAATTTCTACATAGCCTGAAAAAGGATATAGCTCTTACTAATGATGATATTCTTACCTTAATTCGTGAATAAATTATTGTTAAACATAAAAATTCAGTCTAACAATAAATTATTTGAATAAGTTAGACTCTTTTAAACAATTAAGTCAAACTCTTTTAAATTTTTTGAATAAAACAGACTCTTTTAAACTATTTGAATAAGGCAGACTCTCTCTTTTAAACTATTTAAATAAGGCAGACTCTTTTGTACTATTTGAATAAGACAGACTCTTTTAAACTATTTGAATATGGCAGACTCTTTTAAACAATTTGAATAAGGCAGGCTCTTTTAAACTATTTGAATAAGACAGAATGTTTTTATAGTTGTCAGAATGGAAAAGCGATAGTATCTCTTTCTCATTCATACAACATTTAAAATAGTTTGACTTATTCAAATAGTGTTTTTAAGTTTGTTTGAGAAATACGTTTATAGTTAAGAAATACAAAATGAAAAAGTTTAGTTCTTCAAACTGTGCAAGTTATACTTAAAATTCCAAATGGACATTTTCGTCAGTAAAAATGTTTCAAAAACGAAGAAATTACAAACTTATACCCAAAAACTTCAAAATTACTTTCAGAAGCATAAAATGTACATAAACTAATTAGTAACATCGATTACTTTATTTCATTTATTGAAGCTGAAAAAATGCGCTTAATTCTACTTAATTCTTCTCATTTTTCATTCATCATTTCACATTTTTTTTTTATCCACAAAATAATCATATTCCAAAGATTTTTTGAGGTAAAATACACAAACAAGAACTATCAAAATACCGAAATTAAAGAAAATACTTTCTCATCTTGTTTATGTAGAAATTTAAAAATGGCTGCTGTACCAAAATCATATAAAAGAATTAATAAATAAAATAAAAAATAAATCAAAAAATAAGAGGCATATGAAAGACAATTTAATCCAATAACCTTGTAGCTGGCTAGCTCAAATAATCTGTGATTTATTTATGTGTTTCTACTGAGTAATTCCTCAGTTTCTGTTTAAAATCAAACAAAAATTAATATAATGAGGATCTGAGTATTCTCTGTGATGTATAAAATAATAAGTAAGTTAAAATTATAAATTTTATCCATTTTTACTTTTTTATCTTTATTTGGACAAGTACTTTGATGAAACATGTTTATTAAGATCTTAATAGTATCAAAGACTTAAAATCTCTCACATTCTTTAGCGTAAGAAATAGAATTCTACAGATTTTCTTAGAAATATTTTCCCATTTATTTTATTATTATTTTTTTCATTGATTTAACATCTCGGAAATTCTAAGCTTTCTAATAATTTATTGAAATAATAAATTAGTTTATATAGTTACTTTCTTTTTCAATAACTGTTTCATATTGATTTTCTGATATTTTAAAGGAAAATCTTACAAACTGATAAAATTCTTCAGGTGAATTTGAATTAATTTCAAATTTATTCGTCAAAAATTAAATTATTAAGAATACTCTTTCTCTCATAATCTATAATAGAAATATGACGTTAGAATTTACATGCTGTTTTATACAGAATTAACCAATTTTCTAATTATAATGATGAGCGTCTCAATATAATTGTGATCTATTGCTTTTTTAATCCGCACTCATAAATTTATTTTCAAATTCAAATACAGAAATTTTTTAAATTCAAATACAGATTTATTTTGATTCCATACCAATAAATTATTACGTAAGGGAACAGAATTTAAAATACTACAATATTTATACCCTACTGCATGGTAAATTAGGAAAAATACAGTTTGCATAAATTAGTCAAACTATATTTTTCCTAATTTACTGTATAAAAACTTTTTTGAACAATTTTTTTTAATTGAAATGAATCAAAGTAGTTAAAATTTTATAAATTATTACTTCTTGAATATCTATGAAAACGAAATATCAGAAGGCCAAATCCTTCATTATAAAGCAACCAATATTCATACATTCCTATACAATGTAAGTTTTCTAAGCACAAATACATAGATTAAAAATATACAACTGATATTTTAACAATTATTTTAATAAATGTCCAAAGCAAATATTTCTCCAAATTATGAAAACTTTTATGTTATTTGTATTTAAAATATATAATTTCCCCATTAAATCTCTCACTTGCACAGTTTTTATTAATTTTCTTCAAATTTGGGTAAGTAAATGATTGAATGTAAGTATTTAAAATTATAAATTGAAAGCAGTATATTTTAGCTTATAAAAACATGAGTGAATTTTTAAATCTTAATCAGACAGGAGCTGCAAAACTTTCAACAATTTATCTTTAATTCAAAACTTGAAAAATATTTAATAATCAGTTATTAACGTCCAATGCATCAATATGAAAGTATTAGATTGATCTTTTGTTGTGTAAGAATGTAAAATGTACAAACGTGTAATCAAAGTGTTGTCAGATACTACTAAAAGTAATATAATCTTTTCAGATTGTAATTTGTAAAAATTTCTTTGACATCTTAATCACATTCGAATTCTTCTACAAAACACAGTATAAAAACTTGAGATGGCTGAATCTATTGTGGAATGAGAGCAACGTCTTCATCTCAGCTGAAGTTTGGCATAAGACATTCGAGATTTCAGTACTTTCAAACTTCATCAGTCTCCATTATCGTTATTAAAATGTCGGCACTGTGGATAAAGGCAGGCATTCGAATTCCCGGTCGTGGATATCTTAAGCTTCACTTGCCTTACATATGATCGCCATTTTTACTACCTTTCCAATTAACCTCGAAGGCATGGAATGAAGGATGGAGTCCATTCTTATGCCTGTGCAGCTTCTTTTCATCACGTGGTTCCGCGTTGAAAGCAGCTGGTCACTGAACTTATACATCAAATGTTTCAGCTATGGGTGAAATGTATTAACATAACAATTCCCATGCGTCCTAGTTCACCAAGTATTTATAGATTCATCATCGTTTTATTAAAGGGACTTTGTTTTAAATTTTAATACAAAATTTTATAATGTACTCCAAAACTATTATTCTAATTTAGCCCTAAATCCAAAATTTTAAAAGCTAAATAATCACGGGAATTCTTCTAAATGTGCCTCGAAACTTTTGTTGAAAGTAATAATAAGTTAAATTAACTATACTTTCTAGCAGCGTCACGTGTAATGTAAAGCAGCAAAAGATTCAGTTCACAAGAGCTCTTTTAAATGTTAACTAAGAGAAAATTTTGTCGTAAATGATAAGGACCACTTCTGAATTTTACTTGCTGCTTGATATTGTTTTGAGAGTTTTTACTCCTTTACAATGTTTCAAAATTCATTTGATTGATAAGTACTTAATTAAATCATTTTAAGCTTTTTTACAGTCAATGTACAGTTGGACTATAATTATCCGAATCAATTGGGATAGAACCTCATTCGGATTATCGAAAACTCGGTTAAATGGATTTTTTTCGAAAAGAAAAGTTCCATTTTAATTAACCATTTATGTCGAAAAATAGGAGAAAATCTGAATATTTTGAGAAAAATAATAAATAAAGGGAAAATTTTACATGTTAAGGTACTTTCAAATGCTATTCTTTAATACAGTATGTATGTACAGTGCAATACAGCATGTAATACATTATGTATGTGTAAAAATGGAAATCATTGCTTGTTGAACATCTGGGGCAAAGTAAGAAATAAGTAAACACTCATTAAACGACATAAGTACAAATCATAAGACAGTATTTCACTGCCTTCACCCGTTTTCAGCCCGCCAAGTCGTGTTTCCGCTTGACAGGGAGAATTTGCATATTGTCAGTCTCAGGCTGATGTTCCATCCACTTCAAAGCTATTTCAAAGCCGACAAATGCATCACAAAATGATAGTCCCACGTGTGCTTCAACTTGGACATTAAGGTTATCTTCCTCGACACTTTCAATTAGTTTAAAATCATTTACAATTTGAAATCAAGGGTCTGACTAATAATCAACTTTTCTACATCTTCAGCACTAATTTCTGAACGTCAATGAACTTTCAAAAGAATGTTTCTGAATTCCTCAAGTTACACATCATTCTCATCTTCTCCATTTTCTTAGCTTCCTCTTTTTTGAGCTTTTACCATTTTCTTATTTTCCTTCTTTTCTTCCCAGTAATTTCTTTTTTTTTTCCAAAATTCTGAAAGCGGTTTGGATAGACGGAGTTCGAATAATTGTAATTTATTACTGTATTAAAAATTAGTCTGCAAATTGTTTTTCTCTTTAAAATAAAGCATTTTTATAAAAAATATATTTTAACAAAACTATGCGATTTTCATATCCAAACAAATGAAATAGTAATTTTAAGATTTTCTAGAACGAACGTGGAAAAGTTATGCTGTTCTTGTTTGAGGATTACTGTTAGATTTGTTAACTGGTTAAAAAAGAGAGAAAATGGCAGATTCAAATAAATCGTTTTTATGAGATTATAACTGTTATTTGAACAATAATACGAATTTCATTTAATGATCTATATTTTCTTCATAAGAAGAATAGAAGTTAGAAACTAATTAGTCAACATTTCTTTTTATTTTGGATTGATCTGATTCTTTTGGCCTTTGAAAAAATTGTTCCAGTATGAAGATATACTAATATCCTCTGAAAATGATCTAAATGCAGTTAATAAAATAGTTTTGAACTATAGCTTTGTATTTTTTTTTAAATTGATTAGATAAAAAATATTTGTTTGTATATATCATCAGAAAAAATGTTAAAAATGAATTTTTATATACATGCAATTCATGCATTTCTACAATACTTCTAAATTTATTAATATACGGATTGCAAATATTTATTTCAATATGCAAGAAAAAACTTGTTGACATACTTGCGTGGCAAGATTTTAAAATAAAAATAGTGGGAAATTTAATATTTTTCACAATAAGTTTTCTGACTATATAATATCAAATACTGAGAATTAGAAAGTATCATAAAAATGAGATTTTTGTGATGTAAAGGCTAATCTATATTATTCTTACAAAAGTAAAGTAAAAAAAAATCATAATTTTCTCCACATTTTTTACCTTGAGTAAAAGATAAATTTGAACTATTCAATTCAAACTTTCTAGTTATATATATATATATATATATATATATATATACGGCTTTAATTCAAATAATATCGATAAGAGTTAGCCTATTATGATTTTAATACAGCTATGCATTTATTCAAATATGACATATATAGAGATTTACATTATTACATTACATATTGAGAGAAAAGACGTGAAAAAGTATATTTCATAAATACATTAACCAAGCAATACAATTTAAGATGAAACGAAATTTAATGAAGTTAGTTTCTCTCAATCCTATATCTCACTATTGAAGACTTGAATGTTAATGTGATGGAACATATTGATAAAGAGTAATTATAAGAAATTTTAACAAAAATAAAATGCAAATAAGATTTTTATAAAATAAAATTAAGCTTATTTAGTAAAAAATATTTATGATTTTTATATGTATTAATCCAACATCATTTACTGGAAATCGGAGTAATTAAAAATTGGGTTTTAAGCTTTGAACAAAAATTCCATCAAAGTTGTAAATGAAGAATAGAAATATGGTTTCTCCGATGATAGAAAAGTAACAATTGGTAATTTTCGCATTGTTTTGAAGTAAATTTCAACAGGAAATGGATATGTAACCATTAAAATGGTTGAAAAATCAAAACTGCTTTTTTTCATAATGCGTGGACGTGTTTAATGTCATCATTAGACAAGGTTAATTGACATCAGCACCACCTGGTGAGTAGGGCGCTCCTTTATTAGCCTTAAGGGTGAACTTTTTTCACTGCGAAAGATCGATGACAGTGAAAAATTAGGAGCGGCTGTGTGCCAACTAATATTTAATAATTCTATTTTATAATTCAGAAGCATGTATCATAAATTAGGATTATTTTACTTTGAAAATTAAATCCTATTGTAAATAATACAATATTGTATTAAGTATATATTTTATTATTTCTCAATAATTTTCTTTTGCAGATTAAATGTTTTTTTTTTAAAATATGCGATGTTTTTACATTTATCTTCACGCTTATTGGACTTTTTGTCAAATCAAGCTATTTTATTTGATATCCTTTTGCAAGTGTACTTCATTGAATAAGTGAAGTTTGTCTTGAAAATTATTGAAATTTTTTTCTTTTTTTCAATAATTTTTGTAAATATTATTTATAAAGTTATTAATGTGTTGAATCACAATGTTTTTAATATTAATGTTTTTTAAGCATGAATTTAATTTTTACATAAATTTGTATAAGAAAATACGACTTATAAATTAAAAAAGTTAAAGAATTATTACATTATTACGTGCAGGAAGAAATATTTAAACACACGGAAAAACAATTGATTGGTAAACTTATTTGAAACTTCATTGGTGATCAATGCACAAAATATTTCTCAGTAATTTTCAAACTAACATTTTCACATTTACAAAAATTTATAAGAAAAATATTCAAGATGCGCTCAAATAATAGATGAACTTAATGTTAGTTTGCTTATATATCATTTGCCCGCACTTGTGTATTTTTTACTTTATCTCCTGATTTTTATAAAAAATATTGGTAACGATGAAAAAAAAATTTCCTTTTAGGATATAAAAATATCTTTAAAAAAGGATTCTATGAAATAAGTTGATAAGATACTGCGAAAAAATAAGCACAGTTTCTTATAAAATTTAGGCATAATATTTTGTGAATCTGATAATATTCATAATACAATCTTGAAAACCTTAAAGGTAAAGTTATGGGATAGTTTTCCACATTTAGAAAAGAAGTGTCACAACGAGTCTTCTCTATACATACTATATTAATCCTTGTGAGTTACTTCTTTGAAACAATCTAATGATATGCTATATATTTTAATCTAAAATTCGAAAATGAACTTGAACCATCGAATCATATTACAAATGCTAAATATAAATTAGCATTATGCTGCTATATATTAACAACATGTGTTTAGTTATATGATTAACTGATACCATAATTATAATCATGTTTAACTATAGGATTTATTAAAATAGTTGTTATAAGAAATGAAACACTTATGGTTTTAGTGAAAGCATACAACAATAAATAAGTATAACTTTCCCCGTAAATATTCCTCTCTAATTGAATGGATTTTCTGCCTTTTGATTATTTTAAGACGTTTTCATTATTTTATTTATTTTTATATATTCTAAATTAAATATCTTCCATTCCTTTCTGATGTTTAAATCAATATTGAACTTTTAAAATTTTACCCTCAGTCAAATTGAGAATTGTATTTATAATTGTGATCAGTTTTGCTGAAGGAAATTCAAATATTCTTTATAAAAATTATGATTCAATGTCATAAATAAATTTTATATTATTTTTATCTTTTGAGGCAATATCTGTGAAACAAAATATTTCCACAAGTTAATGAAATATTGTTCAATTTAAGAAAACAGATAAACCATTTCGTTATATTTTTTTCCGCACTATCAACGTAAAACTTTCATTTTGTTATTTAAAATTGTATTATTTATAGGTGCAATATTTCATTTTCAAAATAAATATTTTTCCTGAACAACTTAAGAACAAAGTCTGAAAAATAACCAACTAAAAAATTTCGCAGTTTCGAAATTTCTGTGCAATATTTTGTTATCCAGATTTCCATTTTACAGTACTTTCAAATGTTAGGTACAAGGTACTGAAAGCAGATATAATGGACAGGCAATAAATCTGACCGACACTGAACAGGAAGATCTGAGCTATTGCAGACGTTGATGGAATATATATTGGAGAGAAAACCGGACATCACGCAGTTATTCACCACAGGAGATGATCATCGCAACCTTCTCAAGTGTCCCGATGATAAAACTAAGATTAAATGGGACTCATCATGACCGCTTCCCATTAAGTTCTTCATAATTCAATAAAACCTAAAGGTCACGAGCGATTCACCTTGATGTCTTCCGCACTTCACCAGGAGACACTTGATGCTTTCGCAACAAATCTTCAACATCAATCCATCAAGTGAGTGCAAAGTCCCTTTTATGTCCCTCCAGAAGAAGAAGCTTTCTATCTTCAGCTGGTTATTCCGAAAAAATTACCTTCTCACGTACGCTTAGGTAGAGTCTGCAAATTATTCTATAATTGAAAAGGAAGCGCAGAAGAATGGGCTTCTGACAAATTAGGTAACAGGTTTGACAGTCTTTCTAAGATTTGTGATACGTTTAAAGCTTACTGAGGATATATATTTCGGTACTTCAGCCCTTGAAACGTTTTCCAAAATCTTAGTGTGGAAATGGGATTTGGAAGTCAGAATAATCATGTACCTAAAATGAATATTCATTAAAGTAAACTTTTTTTGTGTTTTGTATAAAACAAACGTTTAATTCTTTTTTAATTCCTACATCGAAATAATGCCTTTATATTGATTCTTAAAAGATACAATTATTTTTAAAAACAATGGGATTAGGAAAAGTATAATATTTAGGTATAATTATGAAAAAGTTTTACTTAAAATCATTAATAAATAATTGGTTTTTATGTTTTTATATGTACTATATTTCGGAAAGATTTGCTCATTGATCATCCTGGAAATATTTTAAAAATGTGTTTCCTCAAACGAAGTCTAATATCTGCAATTTGTAACACCTTTTTGATATTCTTTGTATATACATATGTAAAATGAGTATCAATTAAAATACAAGGAACGTAATATAAAAATTCAGGTAACGTCATATAATTGCTAAAGCATTGACTGCTATAGTAAAGAATATATTTTACTGATTTGTCTCAAACGTTTTCATTAAAAACTTTCTCGAAAACACCAAATAAATCATATGATCATAAACTTTAATATTAATACACTGCTTTTCCTGGATTAAACCAATTGGTGAAATAATTATACTAGTATTCTATCAGTTCCAAAAATCTTATCAAACTGATGCATAATGATAGATAACACAAATACTTATTAGGTAAAATCTTATATGATGCAAATTTTTTAACTAAAAATATATATTATATGATTTTTTTTTTTTTACTATTTCATATAAACCAGGTTTTCAACTTTTTTCTTTTACATTCATTTGAGCTCATTAGAAATTTAAAATAATTTCTTTCATAACTAATAAAATATTTATATAAAATAATCATGTGCTAAAAGTGGATGATTTTTACTCGCATTCACAATAATCTAGTGAAATGGATGCTACATTTCATTGGTTTTATAACGCTTATATCATTTGATGGTATAAAAATGTGAGACTTTATGGTTTCGACTTTTACAAATCGTAATTAAGAACTTCTTTCTATGAATTGTACTTCCAAAAATTAATTTTACGTTACAATTTACAATAGAGGTATGAAACAGTTACAAAAGCTTTGTACCAATACTGTATACAAAAAATTATTTGTTGTTAATCATCATAATTAATAAAATATTTTAATATTAATTAAATATTATAATTTAATTAATTAATATAATATTTTAATTTAATATTAGTTAATAAATACAGATTTTATCAAGACTTGCAAAAAATAAAATAGCATAATGGAGTATATGCCTCAGTACATCTCTCGGAGCTTTATTGTATCTAATTAAAAAGTAAATTGTTTTTATAGAATCTAATATTTAATTTAACTATATAATAATTTTTATAATACTCAATGATTTATAAAAATCATAGATTTATTCTAAGAAAATGTGTTTTCGTATAAAACAATGCTAATGCATTCAAAACAATTATTTAATTTAAAATGCACATTACATCATTCCCCTGTTATAAGTAATAAATAAATAAGACAAAGTGCTTCAGATATGGAATAATTTCTTCATTTTAAAATATTGCGGATATATAATTGTTTGAAATCATTTCTCTTCAAATCGAATCAAATCTCGAATACTAAAATTGTTTTTTTACTACATGAGTGCATGAAATATTTTATTAATTTCTGAATAAACGGTTTTCTTAGTCATTTTATTATTTTTATTCATACATACAGTTTAAAAGCAATGTACTAATGAAATAAGTAAATAGTAATAAACTATGTATTAGAAGCAATTTTAGAGACATTGCTAAAATTGCATTTCTGTTTTTAATAATTTAAAAAATGGAAAAAAAAGTAGATGTTATTTATCCTTGAGAATAATTTAGAATAAAATACAAGTATTAAAATTTGTCGTTTTTACCAAGAGAATTGTGAAATTTTTCTGCTAAATAAGAAAGATTACATTTTGATAGTTGAATGAAAATTTAAAACTTGAGTAGAATTAATAGTATGGATTTTTAATCAAATAATTAATGAAGGTTTATTAGATAATAGAACAAATGCCTATTCTCACATTGATCAATATCAAATTCTATTTGCGTTAGATACTTGTTGCTCATTGGAAATCATAGATATAGAAATGGAATTTGAAGCTGATAAAGTGATTCGTTAAAAAACTTGTCTTCTCTTTTATTTGAATGTTATTCTTTTAAAGTTAAAATTGGTCTTTTGGTACTTTTAGGTCATTGAATACAATATGCGAGTGGAGTGCAAATGCCATGGTGTTTCCGGATCTTGTGAAACCAAGACGTGCTGGAGAGCCATGCCGAAGTTTCGACTTGTTGGTTCCATCCTCAGAGAGAAGTTCGACAGTGCTACAGAAGTCCAGCCTCGTCGGTCCGGCAAACGCAGTCAGCTGGTGCCCATGAACACCTACTTCAAATACCATTCAGACACAGACTTGGTCTACCTGGATTCATCACCGGACTTCTGTGAACAGGACTCTCAAAACGAGACCCCTGGCACTTACGGTCGACAATGTAACAGGACTTCGAATAATGTGGACAGTTGTGACTCTCTTTGCTGTGGTCGGGGTTTCACCAGCAGAACTGAAACAGTAAAAGAAAGATGTGAGTGCAAGTTCTATTGGTGTTGCTTCGTCAAATGCAGAGAATGCGAGCGTGAAATGGAATACAATTACTGCTTATAAGATTATAGAATTTTACCTTTTACTGGAACTAACAGATTTCGGTGCCGTTTCGAGTAGATGCTGCCTTTATTGGTTTTGGATTGGGTAGATATCTTCCTGATATCAGAGTAAGGAGATTGGTTCAAGGTGTAAAACGTTTTCTAATGCTGAAAATTATATCAATAAGTAAATTGTAATTTACTCTGTACAGATTCCACGCTCAACTTTGTAGTTTGTAAATTTACAAGCCTACATTATAAACTTGAATGAATTTTTGTCTAGCAATAAGTACTATAGTTGTTTACTTAACATCAATATAAATATTTCATTGTACGAAGCATCTTTTGAAAAAATTGGGAATTGATAAAAGAATGCCATTGATTTTAATTCCAAGGAATTTGAATCATATGTTTATTGTTCCATAATGCAACATAATCTTCTAACTGATGTTGATGTGATGAGAACTATAAAACTAACTGAGTGCATACAACTACGAAAATATGTTAATCCATGGAGCCAAATTATATGATCAAACTTATGTAATGCAAAAATTATTGTAAAATGTTTTTTTTTTTTTTAAGAAAACAAAATCTTTTTTGCTTCAAAACATTTTACCAATGTATTTATGTATACAAAATATATTTTAGTAATATACATTTTGTCACGAAACTAAAACTGTTTGATTAGAGACAAATTTCATATTTATTAATTGTTAAGAACATTTCTTTAAAATTTGTTTCAGTTTAAAATTGCTCATAGCTGTTCAGAAAAAGAGTATACATATATATATATTTATCAGTCCTGATTGGACCTGGAATTCAGAATTATTCATGAATAAATTGGAATCAAGTTCATTTATCATTCCTTAAAAAATTGCTAATTTTATAAATGATTGAAGAATATTTTAGGATTTTGTAATAATTAACAAATTTACTATACATCTTTAATGTTATAAAATTTTTGATGTCAGAAGATTCATGGTTTCATGTTTTTTTCCTTTTAAAATGAAGCTAACAAAGAGATCAGAAAAAACAATACTCTCATTTAGTAGTTTAATTATACTTGAAATATAATAAATGTTCAATTTACAAAAAATATCATTAATAATTACATAAATTTGAACCAGTGCAACTATCTATTGTTATTATAAATATTTGCTAATAATAAGAATAATTATAAGAAATTTCACACTGTAAGTACTTAATTGTATTATAAATAAGCAATTTGTTAGTTAGAATGCGTTTTTCTTCGTTTTCGAATTATAGACTAACTTTTAAACCACGATAAAATAAAAGACACAACTATTTATTAGCTCAAATAGAAATTTGTAATAAAGCATAATGATTAAAGTTTAGAAATGTTACGTCACAAAAAAATTCAAAATTTTATTTATAATGAAATAGTATCAATACATTTTAAAGCACTTTTGTTTACCTATTTACAGAAATTAACACTTCTATAATTAAATCTATTTCCATGTAAAAAATAATAAGGCATTTTTATTCCTAATTTCACATTTTTAAAGTGATTTAGAACTATTATAATATGAAAAATTAAGCTAAAAAAATTACGAATTGCATAACTAAATAATAATTTCTGTAAAGTAGACAAATATTTTTATTGATGAATTATTATGAAAATTTTTCTCACATAATTACACTTGAAGTTAAAAAAGCATTTTATAAAAAAATAATTCTCAATAAAAATGTTTGAAATATATTTCAAACGTTAAGTACATAATTGTTACAATCGGAATCTTCTTTTAAAAGTAGATCAACAAGAAATCCCATTAAAAACATGATTTACCGATTATGTGTTTTTAGAAGCTCGTAAAACTATAGTTCACAAGGTTAAAGTTCGACATTGTTTTAAAAGAAGCCAAAGTTGACGTACCATCTCTCTTCAGTGATAAAAATAATTAATGATTTCCTCCTTTTTTGGAAAGCTGATAGCACAATTAAGACATTGGCTGTATTAATCTCATAAGTCTGTGATCTGACTTTTCCAGGATATCTTCAATATTGTTGGCTAGAGAAAAAGTTTCAAAACGAAACTTTTTCCATCAGCAAAATTTATCATGTGCTTCAAAATCGATTGATAGTTCCTCACGTGCATTTCTCTCTCTTTTTTTTTTTAACCCCCTTTCTTTCTCGCTATCGTTGAGACTTTAACTCTTGCGAATTGTGGGAGTGACAACGGTTTCTTGATTGATGAATTGGCGAAGATTGGTGTTTGGGGAGATCTCGGCGTGGAAAAAGCCCTCCACGTCTTTACGGTTATAAATCACGTCTGGGGACAGTCCCTTTTACAAAACTCAGGAACTGTTGTTTTCGCTAGAAACTGATGATGCCCGGCCTGTCTAATATAACACTCTGTGAGAGAGATGGTGAGGGAAGATAAAAAAAAAGATTGTATAAAAAAGTAGAGGGAAAACTTTCCAGGAGAAACAATGTAAGCTTTTCTTCCAATCTTGCCATGGAAACTTGGTCAGAAGGGTTTCTCCACGCGATAGATGATCGTGGGATAATTTGTTTCAAGAATTTCGCCAAAAGTTGAAGTTGGAACATGAAAAGATTCATCGAATCTTTATTTTTGTTAAAATAAATGACGTCTGGTGATCATAGATCTTTATTTAAATGAAGAAAACTAGGGCAATCTATCATGAATTTTGTAACTAAAAAATATTATAAGTTTGAAGTTGAGAAATGGTAAGCAAATTAATAGAATATTTAAATCTAGTTTCTTCTCGTAGAGACGACAAATAAAATTTTTACTGATATTTTTGAATTCAAAGTAGTTTTAATATAAATTAAAAACAATAAAGTTTAGTTTTTTTTAGAAGTTAGTAAAAATTTCTTTTAAAACTAACAAAAATAAAAATACATGAAATATAATGGTATTAAAAAAAGAGAAAAAGAGAGAAAATATTTTTACCTAGTTAAATAATGAATCATATATTACACTACATTAAACGAAGTTACTTTTAAGCAAAATGTAAATTTTTTATTAATTTCTGAAGTAACAATTCATCAAAGTGCTTCTGAAATTTCTACAATTTACTTTAAATTGATTGCAATGAGGAAATCATTTGTTTTATGTAAAATATAAAGACGAATATGTAGAAATTTCTTTTATTTATGTAAAATATGTAATTAATAGATTTTTAAACATTTGAACCCATTTTGTCAGTGAATTTTTCGCAAAAATGTAAATTTTAAATATAAAAACTTGAATAAAATTCTTTTTATTTGCTTTAACAGAATAGTTTTTTTCTTTAGAATGAAAATTTTTTTTAGAAATTTCTTTTCTTGAATTTTGTTATTTTTTAATGTAAAATGGTAATCAAACGGAAATAGAATACTAGATAATACAATTCTATACGAATTTGCTTAATTATTATATACTTCTTCATATTTTACAAAACATGGAGCTGTGTATGGATCAATAAGAAAGTCTTAATTTGACCACGTTTCATAAAATAAAATAGGGGTGTAGATAAGAGAAAACTATACACTAAAATGTTACATTTATTCTAAACTACTATAAGATGTTTACAAATAAAAAATACCTTAAATCTTTAAAATACATGAAAGTATTTCTGAAGAATGAACCTTAATAATAGCAAGACATTTTAGATTATTTGTTTAGTAAAACATATCTGCAAACAACAAACTAATAGCAATTTTTAATTTCATTAATTGTGTCCTTTGGTAATTTCAGTTATATAATGAATAACAAAATAGTTTTAAACAAGTTCCAATATTTGTTATTACACTTTTCCACTGAATGACATAATCAAATAACTATAAATTTAACCATCAACAAAATTATTTAGAGTGTTTGCTTGAATAAAAGAAAAGCTGCATATATTTTAAAATTTCGCTTATATTGTGAATATTGAAATCAAACGGTTTTGCCCTAGATACTCCATCACAACTACAAAAATTTAATTTTCTTTAACACTTCTGAATTTTCAAAGTTTAATGAAATATCTCACTGAAAAACAATTATCAGAAAACAATAGTTTTTTAAAAGCTCTATTGTAATAAATAATTTATGAATAAATACGATTGCTGCAAAACAATAAGCTTTTCCGTGAAAAGTCTGGAAAAAATATCAAAGTATCATTCATTTGCAGAAGTATGAATGGAGTTTAATAGTGGATGTGTAACTCAATATTTATGCAAATTAATTATCGTTGAACATTTTGAAAGAATCTTGTATAATTGTTTAATATTTTCCTGAAAGTTTCGGTTACAATTTAAACCACATTCTTATGATTTTAACCATAACTTATTACATACTTTGTAAATAATGCATTTTTAACATAGCTAGATTTGTCATTCATTGTATTTACCTAAATAAATATTTATTATACAGTTGACAGTATGTTATGAATTAATTGTACTACGCGTCTCAAAAAATATAGCTTTTTTTATTCTACATATAATTGTAATATACTGAAAAATATTCAAGTATGTTAATTTACAGTTTAAACATAGTAATAAAATTATATTTTGCATAAAATTAAATAAATTGTCTTCATAGCAATTTTTCCTCAATTGAATATACATATAAGTGCTTTAAAAGTAGTTATTTGTAAGTAATTCTTCAAATTCATATTTAGAGAAATCACTATTTGTAATACACTGAAATTTAATAACCTTTTAAAAATAAATAATATCAATTTTATTTTACAAAGAAAAGGGATTCAAGAAAAAAGAATGTTATTTTTATAAAGTTAGTTTAATTTAAATAAAAAATTCAAATCACTAAAATAATTTTACAAGTACTTTTCAATTTAATTTATTTTTAATAAAATTCAGTCACACATCTAATATGATGTACACGTACATAATCAAATGTCCAAAATATAATACAATTGAATCCTATTACATGTGAATTCAATTAAAATAAATGAAAAATTCATTGTATAAACAACCCGAAATTTTGTAAAAAAAAAAAAAAAAAAACGTTATAATATTTTACTTTAACTAATAGCAAATGGTATATTAATGGATTACAAAATTAATCAAGTAAATTTAACTAAAGATAATTCAATTCACATTTAAATTCTTAATACATAATAATTTAGTAAAAGCAACAAGAGATGATAAAAAATACATTGTATGTAATTTCACATTTATTTTATTAAAAAGTTCAAATATTTAAAGCTTCACTCATTTATAACTTAAATTGACTTTTAATAATATTTTTAAATAACCTGAATGCTAATTTTTATTAATATTTCATCTGTGTAGAATAAATTTCTGATTTCCTTTCATTGTTTATGGATAAGAAAATTTGAAGTATTTTCATTTTTTTTTACAATTTCACGATATGAAACATTTACAGTTAGACGTTTTAAAACGACTAATTATTTCAGAATTTCATTGTTTATAACTTGAACAATACATCATATATCGTTAATTCCAAAATCATGCATTAAGACGAAAGTTTTAAAGGAGAAAGCGAAAAATATTATTTTATCTCTAGTGAGAATAAAAAAATAATAATAAATAGAAAGAAATATTTGGTGATTTGAATGATAAAATATTGGGAGAAAAGAATAAAGCACAAAGAAGTATTTGAATTTCATTAAGAATGAATTTAATACTGATGAAAGTTTATTTTGATCTCATAAAAATTGTTTATATGAATGAAATTTGATGCAAATTTTTTCAAAAGTTTGCATAACTAATATTTCACAATATTTGTTAAACTTATTCTTATTAAATAGAAATAATTCTGTAAAATGACTTCTCTATGGAAACTTTTTAAAAATCTAATTTAGCAAAGATGCTCCGTGACAAATTATTATTTTTCTATCGATCTGTTACGATTGGTTAAAATTTAAAATGGTTTTGGATTCCCAATTCGTTATTCTTAACATGCTAATCAGAGTTGTTTTTTCTAATCTTCATGTCTTCGAAATATATTTTACTATCAAAATGTGAGCATTTTATAATATGAGAATGAATGACATAATATTACTTAATGATCAACATGAAACTAGATTAAATGTAATGAAAAATTTTACTAGAGAAGCTTTTCAACAGAGAATCTCGTAACTGTTATTATGGAACGAAATAATAGGTTTAACTTAAGAATTTTTTAATGCAGCTCAACCATTGTTGCCACAATAAATGATAACTGAAAATCATTAATAAATTTATTAATTTAATTGCAATATAAATTATAATAAAGTTATAAAATAATAAATTTATTATAAAGTTTGTTAATATTTTTCAGTTGTCATTTATAGTGACAACAATAACTGAACTGCTTTCAGGATTTTTGAGTTAAGCCTAATATTTTATTCCATAAGAGTAACGAAATTTTTTACTGAACAAAAATGTTTCTAATAAAATTCTACATTTAATCTATTTTAATATTGCGTGTCTGTAAGAGGCTTTTAAATAATGCAATTATTGTTATCATTAAAAATAAAAGCACCGTATTTTTAATCTAGGTTTACTACAAATGTCACAGTTTTTTTCTTGTTATAAGTGGAACGTCCTATGTTATAACTATAACATTATTTTCTTTACTAATATTTAAAACACTTTAAAGCTTATTATAAATTCGACATCTGATGTTTTTAAATGCTGAGAAATGTTTTCAATTTCATGATAATATTGAAAATTACTTCTTCATTAAATGTTAAAAAATACTCAAAAAATTTGCAATTAATATAATTTGAATCAATATTTATGATATCAAAACTGAGGATACTCTTATTTTAGTTGCTCTTAATTTGTATTACAATTAATTGTATTGATCACAACAGAGTTTTAAATGCTTATTTCTATTTAAAGTTTTAAGCCAAATTTTTAGAAAATTTCTTAATTTTCCAGATTTTTAGAGAATTTTCTTAATTTTTTAATATTTTTCCGAAATAGATGTGTTATTTATGGATAAGTAGTTTATTTTGTTTAATCCATTTTTAACTGCTTTTATTAGGATAAATCTTTAATTATGATTAATTTAATTCAAACATATTTTTAAATAATATTTACATTAAAAAATTAATTAATGATCATTCCTCTAATACTATCAATAATTACATCAAAATTATAAATAAAGCATAAAATTAAAATGAATCATTTTTAAATTGTGTATATTATTCCAACATACCGCGTAATAACTACACACAAATTTCAAACTACTGAAATTGATATTTTTTCCCTAAACTAAACTTTTAATTTTCATTAAACTAAATTTAAATATATATGAAGTGTATTTTACATTTGACTAAGAACAAATAAATAAAATATGAAAGTTATATTCAAGTTGTTAAATTTTTATATTTAAGAAATTAAAGCTGAAGATTTTACTTCAATACATATATTGATAAATATGTACTAAATTAAATGGTATCTGAAATACTAAAAAGGATTATTTACGAAAAATATATATGTATAGCCCATAGTTTTAATAAAATTGTGTACATAAAATTCTAAGCTCCTGATTTTAATCATCAAAATCAGAAATTTCATCCGTAAATTAATTTATTATATAAAAACAATGTAACTGACTAAACTGGCTTTAATGATTCATTACTTAAAAATTTAAGTATCTACTTATGATATTTAATTTTAAAAACATATTATATATAATTTCACGCAAATATACATAAATTAGAGTAAAATATAATAATATTTTAATCTTATTATATTTTACTTTAATATATTACTTTAATATTTTTAAATATGTGCAATGTATATATATAAATAAAATTTTTATTTGTTAATTTACAATATTTAGATTTGTATAATTAGATGATTAATTAAAATTATATCTCACTAAGATTAATTTCAAATACGCCAAAATATTGCTTTTAAATTCGTCTACAAGTTTTAATTGAAATGTTTACTACAGAAAAAAAATGATTTATAAAAACATTTATATCAGATTATTTTCATTATTTTTTATTCCAAATTAAAACTTTTATATTAATAAACTTTTCTGTAGTGAAGCATTTTGTAAGCTGTGTATTATTTTAGGTAAATTAAACCAAAATTGCTAAAATTCTAAAAAAAAAATTAAACCAGAATAAATCTGTTGTGATGATTATGAATAGATAGGTGAGAATCACTCGTGTTACCCACTATTATTTGTATGAAATTTTATGACATCTGACAAAAGATTTGTTTGAAATTCAAAAATAATTATAATTCAATTGCGATAGTTTTAAATAGACTGGATTGTTTTAAAATTTTCAGAACTACATTTCAATAATTGGGTCATATATTAAACGAAAACGGCCAACTATGATAACTTCTAGATTGCCTGAAAAACTTTTTTTAGCTAAGTTATTTCGAAAAGCAAAAATTTATGTTCTTCTTCTTCTTCTTCTAAGAGTTGGGTTTGTATGTCATTGGGCACCTCTGCTTTTATCAGCATTTTCTACCATTAACTCCAAACCCAATGTTTCCTAGTACCAGTTGCTCGGGTCACCCAGTTTATTAATAAAGTCCGATAACCCTTTAATGGAGTCTAGGTGTAACTCTCTAGTATGGATGATGCCTAAAGAAATTAATCTAGGGAGGGGCAAGAACCTCGCATTCGTAAATGATATGCTCTGCCGTTTCCTCTTGCGTATGACATTTCCAGCAGATAGGGTCTTGCTGAAACAGTCCTATCTGGTCAGAAAGTCAGTCATGCTAGGGATAGCTTCCCGACTTTCACCAGAAGAAGGTTTGGAGGTCATTTCTACCTCAAGTGAAGGATTCATTGCTGCCCCTTTACTAGATTGCCTCTGAGTTCCCTTGTCTTTTTCAGCACGGTCTACTTCAGAGGCTTCACCTGCAAATGCAGAAAGGTTTGTTATTTCTTGTGTCTTTTCAGCCACAAGATAACAATTAATAAGCTCAGGTAATATAACAGTCCACCCAGCATTGCTTGAGTTACTGGGCAAGGCAAATTACTCTAGAAGTTCGCCAGGCAACTAGAGGCTCCGTTAAGACACCAATACCGCGGTGCCAAATAACCCTAGGCACGGGTCGCATAACACCAGGGTTTACGGGAGCTGGTTCACGGGCTCTGATTCTATATTTAAGGCTATCTTGTCATTCCTACTGGACATTCGGCTATATACCACCTGCCGACGCGCCTGGTGTCTGCTCAAGCCCCAGGAAGGTACGCGTACCCCCTGGTTCCAGGAAAGTTTATGTTTATATGTATTTAAAATATTAATTATCTTTAACTTTATAAATAAGCAAAATAAGAATTAGAATAACATTCGAATGCTTAACTTTACATTATATCAGTGGAAGTACAGAAGATGCAATTTTTCCCTTTTATTTTCGTGAGTTCGGTAAATTTCTCAAATTATACTAGTTTGACAAAACAGCCAATCCTCTTACCATTAATAAGTATCTTAATAATATGAACACGATATTAAAGAAAACAAAACACTCCCCTGATTTAGTATCTCTTATCTAAGATATTTTTAAATCTTCCTTTTGCCATATTTTCTTTTTACTTCTAAAAACATGAATTCTATTTTTACCAAATAATTTATATTTATCCGACACGCATTGCAAAGTAAGGAATAACAAAATAATCTTAATAAGAAGTAGTACTGGAAGTATCTCAAGAATCATAAAACAAAAAATGGTAGAAAGAAAAATAATTAAAACCATAAAAAAAACACATATTTAAGTGAAGATTTCATTTAATGAAATAAAATAAGTCGAGAATTGAGAGAGTAAATTACTTAGAAATATTTTGAGATCTTAATCTTCTTTTATTACAAAGGAAAAATTTCCTAAATTGTTAAATACAATTTCTTATCATTTTTATTGGAGGTGATGAACTTATATCTTGCTACTACGTCAATAAAAATATCGAGTAAAAAATGCTCCAAAACTCAACAGCAAAAATGTAGAAAGGACTGTTTTATCTTTGTACCAAAAACGTTTTTACGAGGTAGAAAAAAAAAGTGATATAAATGTTCAAAATCCAAACATAAAATCTTAGTATTCTTTAAGCCAGGTGTACAAATGAAGCTTTCATTTCATCACATTCATAAAAAATAAGATCTGCTGTCATTACAATTAAAAGCATTTCACTAATAAATTTTAAATGACACGTTCATATTCCTTGATGAGAATTGATTAATTTCTGAAAATATCATTTCTTTAATGCAATATTATTTATATTATTCCCAAAAAAGTGCACATTAGGAAATATCATTAATATACTATACATGTGCATGTGAGCTAAGCAAACAACTGAATAAATTAATAAAAGCTAAGCGGAAAGTTTTCTCCAATTCGTATCACATCTGAAAATATATTGACGATCCCATTTCAATATAAATAAGTATATATTTATAAAAATTTATCTGCCAGTATTATTGACGAATCAAAATGAATTAACGTATAAAATTACAATAATGTTTGAATAGAGCCATTATAAAACGATAAGTTTTCTTAAAAAAGCTGTCACCCAAATAAAGAACGAAATATTTTATACTAAGAGGGGTTTAAGTACTGGGGGTACTTAAACACTGGGGGTCTTACGTTAGGCTGACCACCTAACTGGGACATATGCTTCGCACCCCAGGGCCCTCGATCATGAAAACAGTTATGGGCACTGTTGGCCTTGGCCCACATGGGCTGTCGTGCCATGGAGTTTAAGAGTAGTACTTAAAATAATTTTTCGGTAGACAATGAGGCAAATTCATACAAACGAAGAAAATCAAACCAATTTTTAAGAAAAGTTTTCCTTTTAATGTTCCTTAAGATTTAAAAAATATATTAAAATTTTACGAAGGGTAATTTGGAAATTTGAATTTTTTTTGCAAAAATGTATTAACAATATTTTTTAAAAAAAACTAATTTAATACATAGTTTTACTTTTAAAAAATTAGTGGAAATTTATAGCTCCGATATTTCCACGCAAATGTGCAATACAGTGTCGCCATATTATAGGATACAATAATGCTTTTATTTTGAAAAGAGCAAATATTAAAGATACAAATCTATCATTGGAATAAAGATAAAGTAAATAAAACTCATTAAGTAAAAATAAAACATCATCTAAGAGAAAATGACCTGCAAAAAATTCGTTGAATTTTAAAATTTACTTCAACTTTGTAGGAGGAATTTAATTAGCATTTATATATTCTATCATAATAAATTAGCACATTTTTGTGTCAAGAAATTTGTAACGAAGTGTAGTTTATATGCATAAACTAAATAAAAATTATTAATTTTAATGCTTAAAATTTGCAATTCTGAATGAGTAAAAAAGCTTAGTGTCAAAGTTAGTTTATGAGATATTAAGATATCTATCTAAACAACAACAGTACAAAATGATTCTTAAGAAAAATGAAAAAATAAACTATTAACGAGAACTATAAAAATATAAATACAAGAAAGAATGCCGCTGAAAAGAAAATTCCTTAATGAGTATTGAAAAAAGGTAATACAATAATCTCAGAATATTTAAAGCAGCAATCCAGAATTCATACTATAAAATTATGAAATAAAAAAATTGCTGCACTTGTTCTATAAGTATCTCATGGCGTTTTATTAATTATTCTATCCATATAACTATTGTCAATAGCTAATTGTGCAACTTTATTACTTGTGATGAATTCAAAATAATACGTGTGCATTTGTATACGGAATAGCAGAGGATTTTGTAGTATTAATTTTGAAAACTAATTAAAAAGTAATTAATCCATGAAATTGATCTGGAAATATGTAAGTGAACTCGAACAAAAACATTTCAGAGATGTACTGATTCTTCAAATCCTTCTAAAAGTGTGAGTTAATGTTCCGAGAAATTATTCCCAGAGCATGCGAAGACATAACTTAGAAAAACAGGGGTTCAAGTAGCTATGTTTAGATCGCGGAATAAAGAGATTCCTAAACTTGACTGAAATATATCCACATTTTTACGATATTATCTCTCATTTGGAAAAGCAGGTTACTCACTCCTGCAATAAAAAGCTCTTTATGTGGAGGTAGGAAATAGAAACGAAAACATCGAGTTTCAAGGCGAGGAGTTGATTTCCTTCTGCTAAATATTTTGCGTTATGGACGTAGTAAGAGATAAAATTTCCGACCCTAAGCGCTTTAAATCACATGAAATGTCACTATGTCAGGAAGAGAATATTTTTTACTACATAACGGTGCAGTAAATTTAGATATGTCAATTTAATTTCCAGTTTTCACAAAGCAGATTTCTTTTTATATAAGGCACAATTTTTTAACATTATTTTTAAAAAATATTTTAAATCTTTGGATACAATAAAAAAATTCATATCAAACAGCATTTTATAGTTTATATCGAAGAATAAAATAGCGATTTTGAATGTCTGACATGGCTATCAAAGTCCCTTAACCGGAGTGTCAGTTATTGACAAAAATTTATATGAAAATTTAAACTGTGTTTTTCTTAATTATAAGATAGATACTTTTAATTTTAATTATGAAGCTTTACGCCTTATTTAATTATGAATAATCTTCGATATGCAACGCTTCAAAACTAAACTTTATTTCTTACTTTACATATCATGCTAATATTTTAAAACATCATAATATATATATATATATATATATATATATATATATATATATATATATATATATATATATATATATATATATATATATATATATATATTTATATATATGAAGTATTTGAAAATTTAAATTTAACTTACTAGAAATATTAAAAAAAAGATTTTAAAACAAATGAAAAAAATGTTTGTAAATAAACAGGAATCTAGTAAAATTTTAACTAAATTGGAGCTATGAATCAAAATGTATTTATCTCATTATCTTCATGAGAATAAACAAAAACGAATCTATGTTTATTTCATTTAATAAATTTATATTTGATATAATGGCACAGATGCCGTAATAATCCAGGATGCCAAATTCTGAGTTTGGTGACTGTTTGGCAGAATTTCTTATGTATCTGACAACCTAGTTTTTATTACGTCATAGATATGAAGACCTATAAAAATTATGCATAAAATTCTATTTTGGCAACCTTTTTAGATACTTCATCTTCGCAGCATTCCTTCATTGCCAAAACAATTCAGAATTTGGAATCCTGGATTATACGGCATCTGCCCCGATATATTATATATTTTTATTTGCGTGTCAATTTTATTTTAAATCAATTACCATTAATAGAACGAACATACATGTCACACATACACAAGCATTTCATAGGACAACTGTTTGAATTTGAAGTAGTATAAACTGGTTCACATATGACTATTACCACATAGTAGTTATTTGAAGCAGAAAAAATTGCTATCGCATGGCGATGCAAACTCATATCCAACGAGGAGATCTTTCGACAAAAGCAAGAGCCCAATCCTTTGAATTCGTTTAATAACATGTTACCTAAAATTGTATGAGCTGATCAAGACAAATATTAGGAACGGATTGAAATGAGAACTATGATTATTTGTTTGATAACATACAGAAATAGATAGAATTTTGATTTGAATAGATTTGTTACAGCTCACCAAGTTGTAGATAAAAAAATTTAAAACTCAATTGATAAAATACATTATAGCATGTTTTTAATAGGTTAAACAATGCCATAATATATTAAATTAGCAAATTAGTTTCTAAAATTAGTTTTTGATGAACTAATTAAAAATATGAAACTAGTTTCAAAAAGCGTTTTAAAGTTTTTGTAAAAATAATTTCTAGTTTCTAAAAGATATAGCTATTTAAAAAAATGTAATATTCAAAGCATAAATGAAACGAAAATAGGAAATCATTTACAATTCGTATGAAACATAACCAGTAGAGCGGAAATAAATTCATAAGTATAAATAAACATTCATTTGCAATGTTTCTGAGCAATTATTTTTTAGCAATTATAGAAAAACAAATAGTAAACATTTTATGAGGAATTTTAACTATACTTTTACTCATTTGGCCTTATAGATAAATATAAAGTTCAATTATAATAAATTGTAATATATACTCTTGCGAAGCATTCTAAATTGTAATAGGTATTTTCTGAGGGATATCAGGATTTTATTTTTTGATATTAAGCTGGCAGTACAGGGATTTTTAATTGCATTTATATCGTACTAGAGCTTACCAATAAGAAAAATAGTGATGGTTCGGAAAACGCCTTAATTGCTAAAATGCGATCCCATGCAGGCTGCATAATTTTAAACCATAATTAAGCAATGATATCAACAACTGAGTTGACATACTATCTATCTTCCTAACTTCTGTAACAATGAGTAAGGCATTAGCCTGTGAATAATAATTAAATAAAATTTGAAATTATAGAGAAAAAAGTTTTGCTTTCCAAATCATTAATGACAATCCTTTTTTATCAGCAATAGAGTTAGAAAGAATTCTATAATATATAAGCAAAATTCTTATGAAACAAAAAATATCATCTTCATATCATTACTCTTATTTTATATATTATGCCTTAAAAAACAGAAATAAATGCACTATATTATAACTTTAAGGCGTCTTTCACAACAGACGACTTTTATAGAACGATAAAAGTCGTCTAGTGTGAAAGAGGCTTAACAGTTAATCTACATAGCTATGCGGGAAGCAGATCTTTTTAAGCTTTGCTAGCAATGCGATTATATTCAATCCCATTTTAAAATATTAGGTTGGGGAATAAGTTCGTAGCATTTTTACCAAAGACTTTTACTTAAACAAAAAACAATATCAATAAGTTAATCAATTACATATTCGCCGTTGCTGTTTACAACCTTTTCCCACCTCTTGACCAATTTGTTGTGTGTGTGTGATGCCGTTCCGCCACAAATCACTTGGTCTGGTGTCAAAGAAGTTATTGAGCCAGTTTTTGAGGACCTTCTTTGTTATCGAAGGTAACGCCCTTCATATGGTTAGACAAAAAGGGGAAAAGATGGTAATCGGTCGGTGCAAGATCCGGTGAATACGGCGGATGCTGATGGATATCCCATCCGAGCTCTTGGAGTGCAGCTTTGACGACTTATGTGCAACATGGGGCTTGGCGTTATCGTGAAGGAGTATGGTTTGACCATGTCGATCAGGTCTTTTCAGTCGAATAACCTCAATCACGCGGTGTAGCTGGGCAATGTAGAGCTCCTTGTCGACTGTGGCATTCTTTTCGAGCATTTCCCAGTGCACCAAGAGGTCCTTGAAAACTGGCTCAACAACTTCTTTGACATCAGACCAGGCGATTTTTGGCGGAGGTGGGAAGAGGTTGTAAACAGCAACGGCGAATATATAATTGATTAACTTATTGATATATAATTATTGATTTTTGTTCAAATGAGAAAGTTTTTGATAAAAACGCTACGAACTTATTCCCCAACCTAATACTTAAATAAGCTAATTTGTTAAATTGTACCAAGCTTAAGCTAAAATAAACAATATTTCAATGAGGCTGATGCTATAAAAATATACTTAAAGTTTAATTTCATAGTTTTTTCAGCATAGAAAACATTTTATTATTTTGTTATAACTTAATACGAGAAAACACATAAGCGGTAACATATATCTTTTAACTATAGAAATAAACACCTTTCTACAAATGATATAAATAGACATGTGTTGCTGTATAAGAGAAATGACCTAGATAGTAAAAAAAAAAATGTCTGAATATGAATTATCAAAAAGTAAATATATAATTAACATTTTATATGTTTGTTTTTACTCTGATATCTTATTTCTTTTTTATCGCAGTGAGCTACTGATAACGCTGTCTAGTTGAAAGAAGATTAAAGAAAACTTAAGAAACTAAAAAAGTGTCATATTTTTTTTAAGTAGTACTTATTATTTAATATGGCGTAAAAAAATTATGATTAAAAAGTCAATGGTTGATAGTTACAAATAATTTTTAATTAAGACTGTTATATATTGAATGATAAAATAAATTGAATAAAAATTGTTATAGTAAGCATTTCCTTTAATTAGAACAGAAATGAGCATGACTTCCAAAAGGTGTTCTAATTAACAAAATTTAAAAATTTATTCATTTTTAACTTCTAATAAAAAAATTAAACAATATTGTTCATATGAAACATTTAAATAATACACGTATGAACACAATCTTAAATTTATGAGTCTTTCATATAAAAATTTAAAGTAAGAAAGCAGTAACTTAACATTGAAAGTAATTTTAAAAATTTTAAAGCTGTTAATAAAAAATGGATGTAAGCTTGTTTATAGAAAATATTGTTAAAATGTATCCCAAATTTTCGTTTAATATTAATAAAATAAAAAGGCGTCTTAAAATTGAAATTTTTAAGTTAAATGATTTAATAAATCAATAGAAATTACAAAATGACTATCTATATTTATTAAGTGGTAAAGGAAAAGTAATAAAAATTGCATTGAATAAATCCTTTAATTGCAGTGTAATATGTCTCGAAACTTTTAATTTTATGTTAGATTTTTAAACAATTAGTAAGGGTAAAATAATTGGGATGATAAAAGAATTTGTAAATTTTCCTAAACCTTAGATACAAACTGCTAATCATTTGTAGCAAATTTACTAACATTATGGATTTTATGCAATGATGCTAAGAATTTATATTAAAAACTAACATTTTTAATCATTATACTGTAAATTAAAACAAAATATTAAAGTTGCATTATGAGTATGACATTATTTCTAAGGCCATTAATACTTTTTTTATAAACAATTTTATTAGATTCCAATAAAATTATTCTGATTAAAATTTTAAGTAAATGTTTAAAGCCAAGATTTATAGTCTTTTGAATAGAATTTAAAAGAATTAATATTCAAGTTTTCGAATTAAAAATAATATTCATGATTCTATTTTACACTTTTCAAAATTACTAAAAATAAATAAGTGAAATTTAGCACTGCAAAAACTTTATTCTAATGTAGAAATGTAGACTTAATTTTTCAATAAATATTTAGTAGTAGAAAATTAGTGCTAAATATATTGCAATCTAAAAATAAACATTTTCATACAATTTTTTTAAAGATAAAAACATCATCTCAGAAAAGATTAGATTGTTAACTTATATAGCTTTATGCATCTCAGTATTTATAACTAATATATAATATATGCATCAATATACAAATATGTTAATTTATGATAAATTATATAATCCATATACAACTACTTTGATTTAAAATATAATTATTAACAGTAAAACAAGATATAATACTGATAAAATTGAAAATTCTATAAAAAGATGTAATATTTTATTTTTTAATAATATTTTTATATAATTTTAATTTTGCTTGTACTTGTTTCCAAGTAACTTTCTTTAACAAATGATTCAAAATAGTGGACACATCTTTAGATATCTTGGTGACTTTAATGATAGATGAAGGATTTTACCATACTATCTAATAATCTTTTTTATTTGTAATATAATCATACTTTTATGATCATTACTTAGAAACATTACTCAGTATTTTATATTAGATGTCAATAAAACTTATTTTTAAAATTTAAAACTATAATTAAGGAATCTTTTGATAAAGAAATCAAAATAAGGAACAACACACAATTTAAGAATTTTGATTTAAACCCAAGATATAAATCGAAATTCCGAATCATTATTCCTTACTACAAATTCATAAAATACAAGTCTGGTAAATGTGATAAAGCTTTTATTAAAAATAAAACTCCTAATAAGTTATGCTAAGAATTAAACATTTTAACTGTATAATAAATCTTTTAAAAGTATAAATAACAGATAGAGTAAAAACAGATGTAGGAATACTTTGTTAGAAAGCTAAAAGATAATTTACTCTTAAATGAGAGCAAACAGAAAAGCTCTATTCTGTTAGTTTTAAATATTTAAAAATAATGAAATACAATTGATAATTCTTTTTGTAGAAATAATCGTATGTAAGATATATATCAAGATTAAGTCAAAATAATACTGTTTTTTTACTTATTTTTTCCTTGCATACCAGAATTGCTAAAATACTAAATAATTATTTTATGGTGTGGTCATGCATGAATTCAACAAGAGATTCTGATAATAAATTCCTTTATGAATAATAGTTAATGAAGAGAACATACAAAATGCATACACATTCTTAAACATTTCAGTTTAATTGTGGTCATAATACAGCAATTACTATTGTAAATATTAACAGTAATTATTTTTTGATCATGTTTTTGCATGTTATGATGCATTTGTATAAATCACATGAAGTGTGTATAATGCTCACATATTACGGCGATGCATACATTTGCGTATATTACAAATTTTAATGTGATTTTAAAAAATTATTTACATTTACAAAGGTAGTTCAACCAGTCATGTATCAGCACTTTATGTGATAGAGTTTAAATTTAAGATAATTAAGATTAATAATTTACATCATGAACACAATAAAAATGAACAGTACACCACCTTTAAAATTTGATATTTAGTTCATTTTGTAGGGTGAAAATATTTTTATGGAAATGGGTTTTCACTGAACGATTAAAAAAATTGTATATAAAAGTTTGTTAATTAGTTAAACTTATTACCATTTAAAGTTGATTAAGAAATGTAAAAACTGTAAAGAATTTAGAGATTATCCACATCCTTCCAGAAAAGAAAATTATTTGTTTAGGATGCAAAAACAAGTGATTCAAATAAAAATACGGAAATATTAAATGAAAATATGATTCTTTTATGAGTTGATAGAAAACTAATGGTGCATTTAATTTAAAATTAATTAATGTGTTGTAGTAATTAGCACTATTATTTCATTCATGAACTTATTGACCATTTCAAAGTACTTATTACAAAGAAATACCTTATTTTAATTTAAAAAATAAAGAATTATCCACTCATATAAGTTGCACAAGACAATAAACAACATAAATAAATAAACTTAGGTAGAAAAGCTTTTTTATCTTTATTGCTCAGCTCAGACTTGATTGCAGGAAACATTACAAAATTATGAAAACTAAAAATTTTTTAATAGAATCTCTTGGTTTATAATTTTTGTAATTAAAAAGAAATTTTTTGATATAAAATGCAATAAATAGTTTAGAAAAGAATTGTAGAAATCTATAAGAATTACTTTATTAATGCTTGCATTCAAATCTCATAACAAAAACATTACTCATATATACTATAAACATTTAATTAACTAGTAGAAAATGATTAAAATGAGCAATGAAAGAAATTATTTTAAAAAAATGAAGTTATTACATAAAATCAAAACATTTTTCCAAAATAAGGTATTCCGATGTTAAATTTGATAAAGTGTAAAATATTTTAAAATATATGATGTTTAATAAATTCAGTGCCTTTTTTTAACAACTTACTGAAATAAATATATTTCTGTTCTGACTAATATTCAATGCCAACCTTACATTAGAATAACCAAAATGGTTTCAAAATTCTTCGATTTCAATATGGAAGTAAGTGTAATATAGTTATCTTCCTAATTTTGGTAAACAAAATTAAATATTATCATATAACAAAAAATGTGAAAAATACCATTTAGCTTAAAAGCTTATTTTAATTATCATTTAAAAATTATCTGCTTTGGAACTAATTTAAAAATGCATCTTTTTCTGACAAGCTTATTAACTGAATAAAGCCTTTACAATATTATTTTGCATTCATAAGCAATCATTGGAAGTAATAAATTAAATTAGAAGATTTATTAATTAGAAAACTGGCTTTACAATTGTAGGAATTTTTAAGAATATTCAATAAGTCATTCAACTTTTCAGAAAAAATTAAGCTCATCACATTGATATGTCACAATACAGCCTTGTCCTTTTAATTTAAAATTTTATTAAACTATATTTTACATAATACTTTTCTAGATTATAAGTACTTTGATAGTCAAAACTATCCTGTACATGTTTTAAAAAGTTTGTAATTTTAAAGAAACAAAATGACAGTGAATGAGCAGAATAAAACGCATACTTGACCATACACTTGTTATAACGGATAGTTTAATTTCATTAACCCTTTTGGGGTGGCATGGTTTCAAGATATTCTCAACGCATGAAACAGATACAAAATTGGGATTTTGCATCACAAAACAAAATTTTGGAAGAAAATCTTAAAAAAATTAAGTTGGAAGTGGTAATCCCTGGTAGTATTTTACAATGTCGCATTATTTGTCATAGATTAAATCAAACATTTAATATTTCACCTTCCATTTACATGAAAATCAATTTAGAAAAATGGTTTACCATGAAAATTTACTTTTTAAGAGACTACTCAAATTATTTTGAAACTTTAATGATATAAAAATCAACTAAGATTATTTACTAGAAGAATTTAAAACGAATACTGATTATGGAAAATCTTGATGATAAAGAAATATTGAATGATCTGCCAGCATAGAATCTGCTTTGCATTAAATTCTACTAACATCACTTTCTACTTTTCTAAAAATGAATTATCTCTTTTAAAGTGATTAGCTGTGTTTCTATTTTTGATAATCAATGCTGTATTTCTCAATAAACATGTAGCACACACAAAGAATCAAACAACCGTTCCAAATTATTTCAGCTTAAAATCCATATATGAATGGCCTTTAGAGTAAAATGAGCCACACAGAGGCCAATGTGGTTAAGTCCAGTTTTTGATATTTTCTGATTTTTGGAAATTTTGATGAAATAAATAATAATTTTCTTAGTTATTAAAGAATTTACTCATTGGTTACTTTTTTTCAGGTTAGACAGACCTTTTTTAATAGCTTCTGAATATATTGTATAATAATTTCAGAAGCTAATTGTGAATAAGTCCACCTTTTATCAATATTTTTTAAAATAAATTTCTTATGTTTTTCAGCTGCTAAAAGGTATAAGTCCTAAAATTTTTTAAGATGCTGTCATTATTTCAATAAATACTTACATTTTTATTTACACATCCTGTACATATCTTGTTTTTTTTGCAGAGTTTACACCTCGAAAAAAAGTTTTTATACACTTTTCTAATTAAATTAATAAACCAAGAATTTTAAAAACTAATGATAAAAAAACATTAATTTTCTCAATTTTTGTGTTTTGGACTTAACCGCATTGGCTTCTGAGTGGCTCAAATCAGTCTACATCATTGCAAATATGACATTTCAGTTTTGAGATATTCGTAGGGAATATATACATGGTTTATGTATGCCAAAACCTTTAAAAAAATTTTCAAATGTATATATCTTAAAGTCTTAGACCACATCATAAAAATAATTTATTTTATTTGATCCTTTTATAAATAATATTTTCATGTTTCTAATACTTTGTTGTCATAAAATTTTTAAAAATATTTCTAGTTAATAATGTTCTTTTACAAAGTATAGAAACATTTTAGTAAAACGCTATGCAATAAAGTTTAAATCTTTCACACAAATCTAACAATTCAAAAACAAAATACAATTAATGGATACTTGAATCTACACTAAAGCTGAAATCTAAAGCCTAGTGATTTTTCTTAATTAAAAATAATTCAAATAACTTTTGAAAGAATTAATGCAGTACACACATTTTTAATAAAATGTAAAATACAGAAAAGTGATCAAATCTCCTCTTAACTACAATTTTAACTATCTATGGAACAGATAAAAATTTAAGAAATTGTCTTTTAACTTTACCATATTTTTATTTTATATTTTTCATGTTTCTACAAATAAATCAATAATCTAAACTTACTTTATGCTGACAATAAAATTGGTCAAAAATATTTTCTCTTTAAGATTAATTTATTCCTCATTAAAAGATAAGACAAAATCTGTTATCCTTTTGAAATGAACTGCCAGTTTCTTAATTATTCATACAATTTCTTTAGTGAAATATAATAAAAAATCTAATGTAAATTTTATTTATTAAAATATATAATTGAATTAAGAAACAAAGCAAAATAAAGAAATGTTTAAGAATATTTAAATGAATTGAGAATATAAAAGCAACAGACAATTTAATTATTTTTAAAAAATATAAAATTTATTCACAATATTTACAGAACTAATAAATACTAGTTTTTATCACATTTCCCCACATTGTGATATTAAAACAGGTATTTTTGGTTTATTATTTGGTCCAGTTGGAACATTTTCAATTTTTCTCATAACTAGTAGTCCATCCAAAATTCGCCCTAAAAATTATATGTTAAATAAGTTTGTTTCAAACAGAAAAAATACACAATTTTATAATAATGCAACAAAAAATTGGAATCTAGATAACAGGTTGGCATATAACAAGTTTTTTTTAACAAATTTATTAAGTATAATTGAAACACAAATAAAAGATGCATTTCATTATATATTGTTGTAATAAGAATTATTTTTTACACTGTTAACATAGACTTTAAAGTTCACCGACATTTTGTTGCCATTTTAAATCTTGTACAATATTTATGAAAATATTTGAATAAAAGAGAAAATAGTTTTTCAGCAATATAATGCATATAATACTAATGAAGTTATCCCAGAAAAGCTTTTTGATTAACATAATTCATAAATAAAATTCATTTGTTAAAATATATATATAACTATTTCTTTCTTCTTAATTTGATATAATTATTCAGAATAATGATGGAAAACATAATATAAAAACCTCTATAAAATTATTTGCAAGTAGTAATTTTATAATATAACCCTTAATATTATAGTTAATATATATAAGAACAAATTTACTACCATTCCTAGTCAAAAATATGAATTTTTGAAAAATACTTAATATTTAAAATCATTACTTAAAATTAAGCTTTGATAAAACTATTTAACAATAAGTTATAAATTAGTAAATAATATATTCTTAGATCATAGAATAACTAGTTATAAATTCTTTTAATAAAATTTTAACAATAACTTGTTAAATGAAGTATTTTTCTAGTAACTGATCTATGTATTATAGAAACACAATATTGAAAAAACCATGAAATAAATTTATTAAAAAATGCCTAAACTTATATCCAATCATTAATGCAGAGTTATGAAATAGAATTTAAATTAGCAATGACAAATTCTTTAATAAAGTTCATTACTGAATATTCTGCATAATTATAACTTCAATATAATCTGGAAAATAATTTTCTAAAACCAATGTTATTCTATTTTTCCAGCACTCTGAAAATATAAATAGTTAATTGAAGTTAACTTACCAAAAACTACATGTTTTCCATCCAGAAAATCACATTTAGCACAAGTTATGAAAAACTGGCAACCATTAGTATCTTTACCACTATTAGCCTAAGAAAATAAATGACAAATTCAAAGTAAAATATTATGCAAATATTTTATTTGTTTGACACTTAAATTGCATTGTTAAGAAATTATAAGAGTTGGGAAAATATTCACACACATTGTTACAATTGATGTAAGTTAATTAAAATTTCAAATAAAAATGTAAATGCTGAAAAATTTACAAATTAACTTGTGATTCAAAAATACTGTTGAGTAGCCTGTGTAATATAAGGTGAAATCATGGTGCAAAAGTATATGGAAATTCTACATTTTTATTCTAAAACTGTGCAATTAAGTTGGCGTATAATCAGTGAAATAAGACGTCCAATTTAGTATCACAAGTGAAAATGCTTTAAATTCTAGATTAAGAAAAACTTGAAGAATTACATTGATTTTTGAAGGATATAAACTTAAACTTTTTAAAGCAGTATAATGAAATGCAAGTTATTTTTATCTCTCTCAATGCAAGGAATAAAAATTAAACAAATGGTCTAAATGACAAAATAATACAAGGTACCACATTAAAAGTAAGCAAAAAGCATTTAAATGGTGAAGAATTTAAATATAAAATGATCATTGTTAATGGTTAGATATCAGTTTGAAATATCATTGTATATAATTGCATTCTATTAACTGCTGTTTAATAAAATACATTTTTTCAAAATAATAAATTCAGATTTAGTTTAATCACTAATGACAATCATATTCTTGTTTAGACACAGTATATCAGTTTTACCTTACATGACATTATGCACTGTCTCTCATCTCATCTAAATTTGAGCCATTAGTATAGTTAATATACATAATTTACACATACATAATCATCTGAAGCCTGATGCTGTACAAATTAGCAGAGATTTATATCCCTCTGTTACCAAATGCCAAGTGATTTTGAAAATAAATGAAAATAATATATGAGATTGACAACTAAGAAAAAATCCTTTACCATGCCAGCACAAGACACATAACAATGGGAGATAAGTACATAATTTAAAATAGTGAAATCAGAATTTTTTTAATGGAAATAAAATAACATTTATTAACAGTCTTGAGTATTTTTTAGGGTTACAAACTCACACTCACTGAATGGAAAAGAGAAATGCATTTGAATTATTAGATTGCATATGTAGGACATATGAACTTACTATTAAAATTACACATTAATGAATTTAGAATATTGAAAAATAACAAAATTAAGCAAAAAGTAAAATTGCAATGACATACATAGAATTATTACTACACTTAAATAATATATGAATTTTTTAAGGTAATTATATCTATTTTAAGGGCATTAGATTTTCTTTTAATTTTAAAATTGAGATTAATACAACAAACAGTGTAAAAAGTTATAAGTATTTAAACATGGCATCAGTTATAAAAAACAATGACATAAACTTCATTTATTAAATAAAAGAAAAAATATTAAATACATTATTACCATAGAAAGTAATCCAGGTCCATCATGTTTAAGCTTGAAATTTTCATCGACAAAAGTTGTTGTTCCAAATATACTCATAACACCAGTTCCATCACCCTAACAGAATATAAAATTTGAAGGGTTAAAATTTAAAACAATTCAGTATGATGGGGGTATTTTCCCTTTTACCAAATAAATACTAAAATTTCTACTGTAAAAATTATATTTTTAATGTAAGAAATAATTTATAGAATATATTTTTCAAAATGAAATAAAAAATTTTGTATGCATTAAACATGTAAAATGTTCTAATATATATCATTTACACACAAGCAAATATATAAATATTTTTAACATAAAATTCATAAATAAATAAAGAAACTTTCTTTTTTTTATGTATTGGAAACCTTATTCTCTTTCACACACAATTAAATAAGCCATTACTTAGAATTTTTTAACAGGATCAGACTGTTAGATTTTTCTTTAACTTAATAGCTGAAAAATCAGATTTTTAATAAAATTATCTGATTCTCATGTTTCAATTCATATATATTACTCATTACAGTTACAGGAAATATTTTTATAAGTAATTGTGATGTCATTTGAATAAATGACAAAGTATACAAGATTCTGCATATTGCAATACATAAAGTCAGAGCTTATTTGAGATTTACATCTAAATTGTATTCCAGTCTTAAAAAGGATTTAGTTAAAGAAAAAAAGGCACAATCACTTGTCAAAATGACTCTTACAAAGTAACATTTTATCACAAAGTAAAAAAGAACACTATATACATAAATACAGATATATGTATATATGAAAAAATATATAAACATATATGATAGATTAAAAATGGTTTTAAATTAAACAAAATTGTGACTCCAGCAGTTCTTCCTAATACAAAAATACATACAATTTAATCAGAGTTTTGATATACAGGGGTGTTTGTGGGACCCCAAAAATCCCCGGAAACTATTACGGACTTACTACCGACATTTTGGAGTTTCGAGAAGGGGGGAGAAATGAAAAATTACAATTATGAAGTATTGAATGACCTGATTATTGCGTTTTCTGCTTTCAAAGCAAACAAAATTACCCAGATCAAAATAAATAATTCATTATTATTCCTACTTCCTTTTGAACGACGATCCCGAATTTCCGGGTATCAAAGTTCAAAATCCCCGAATTACAAAGCACAAACACCCCTGGATATAACTAAAGTTTCATTAATTATAATAAAAATGAAAATTTATGCAAAATTTCATTTATTGTTTACACATTAAAAGACAGAAAAAGAATTATTTTTTTATCATTTGAATTATATTTAAAAAAGAATATTCTGCAAATATAGCTTACATTGACAAAGTCACCTCCTTGAATCATGAAATCCTTAATAACTCTATAAGAAAAATCAGGCACAATTTTAAAAGGTAGAAAGAAAATTTAAAAAAAAATCTTGTGAAACAAGAATGAAAACAATTTATCCTGTAACTAAAATACATGATAGATGAAGAACACAAAATAGTTAAAATAAAAATACAAGCACATCAATTCACTAACAAATTATCATATATTTTTCTACTGATACATAAACTGACTATTTTTTTAAAATATTTTTTGAAGCTTATTCTCATATATTAACCTCATGCCATGATTTTTCTAAAAGAATTCTATTATGATTGCTCATTTTTGACACAATTGTCAAGATAAATACTACTACAATAGATACAGTACAAAATGCAAAATTTAAAACATTATTTTCTAAAAATTAACATTTTCAATGAAAATTATTATGCTTTTTATTAATATTTTTATTTTTCAAGATAAACATTTGATTTGAGATTTAAATAAAATTTTTAGTAGAATAAAGTATGTACTGTAATACTATTTTTCAGAAACAAATGTATGAAATTTTTTTAACTATGTTTAATTGAAAAGAACTCTCAAATTTATTTAAAATTTTATTAATGTTTTATATGTCATAATTATTTTAAAAAATGCATTATCAATTGATTTTACACCAATGAAACCACAGTGCTAAACAAAAGTATACTAATATATCATAACAATTGCAACACATTTTCAAAGTACCATAAATTAGAAATTAAATATAAATTTATAAAGCATCATCATACAAATGCCATTTTGATTCTCAAGATGCTTCATTTACAATAAAAGTTACTGAAAATTACACAAAAAATTAATGCTTAAAATTAAGCCCAAATATATTTTATAAAATTGTGAAAAAGTAGTAAAAGCTTGTTTATCAGTGTATATTAAGAACTGTATTAAGATTGGAAAAATTTAGAAATAATTAAATTTAATTGTAAGCTAGTCCTTTCATAAGCGTCAATAGTAAATTCTTAGAAAAGGTTTGATTGTATCCTAACTTTAACTAAAAAAATATAATTGATTAGTTCATTCTTAAATTTTTCCTTACTTAAATTGCTAAATTTCTTTATTTTCATTCCAAAACACAGTCAATCAAACCAATACGTTTACTCAATGAAATTTTTTCTGAGAAGTTGGTCTAATATACAACATTTTATGGTAAAATCCTATTTCGGCCTATCGCTTGGTGAGAGCTGGAGAAATGACGACAGACATTTTCTCACTAACCAAAATGTCACATAATTTGAAAATTGTAAGTTCAAACAATCATGTATTTATTTTATTTGCATTTTTATGCGATTACAAATAACTTTGAATTTTGAACATCATAATTTCAAGTATTTCTTATTATTTACATAGTTATAAGATTTTATATAATTCTGAATATCGCAATATCAAATTTTTCTTTTTACAGCATGTTAAATCAATGCAAAGTTCTAAAAATCCAATTATCAGGATTTCCAGTTAATGAGGATTTATATAATAAAATATAAAGAAATAAAATGTGAAAAAACAACGATGTTTATACATGTCTTGAAAAATAAAATACACATTTCTTTAATACATTGTTTCAATTAATCATGCAATACAGCTAAATCAATAATGTGAAGAATACCGGATTTTTTGCCATATCTCCTTGTCTTTACTTAACTGGGCAATGTGGTGAACACACCTTAAAATAATCATTTGAAATGTTCTTAAGCAAAAGTCAAAAACCGAGCAATAAAGCTGAATGAATAATGAGAGTAACGTTTCTAAATTCAGTTTTGAAAATTAATATTTTCTCTGAAGCTTACTTTAAAATTTCCAATGCTTACTTTCTTAACCTTTTTATAATTGAGAATTAATAATTTAAATAATAAAAGTATGCACTTTATTTGCTTTCCTCGACATCCCTACATTTAGGTTTATAAATATTTGAAACATCATTTAAGAATTTACAATTGTGTCTTCATTCATTACATCTTGAACATTCAATCACATTTTTATTATTGCTTGCATTCAATAACACAAAAAAATCGGCTGTGTATGCGATCAATATTGGATTATGCTACAGTATAAAACAGCATATCATAAAGAAATATATTCTTTTAAAAAAGAATACAAATGCTTTTATGTTTTAAAATCAAATGATAATGTAAAATATAAATATTGTATTCATTTTTATTTTATATAATTGATTAGAATGAAAATTGTTTGCCTTCTTAATAGTAAAATCTCTCAATTCTAAATAATTAATTTAAAAGTGTTTAGCCCAGAGGTATTGAAATTCCTAAAAAATACTTAATTTTCAGTAGATTTACTATTTTTCATTAAAAATATCACTTTAATATATTTTGATAAAAAAAACTTTTATCTGAGGATTATTTTAAAAAATCTTATGTAGTAGGTTTGCCATATAATTGCAACCAATAAAAGTGCTGTTTGAAAATCCTCATAATAAAGACCAATGAATAAGCATTTTAAATTTGTGGTATTAAATAATCCAGCTTGGCATCCTAATCAACTAATTTGGTTTAGCATTTTATTCAAATTAAATTCAACTTATTTTATCATATAAAATCAACATTTTTGATTATTTGAATCATCATTCTCATAATAATCTAGTTTATTGTTTTTGATAAAAAGAATAGCTATATTATGTAGGTTACCTGTGAAAGATTGAGCCTTTATATCCAATTGGCACACCATCTTTTTTGTACTCACCTGTACAAAATTGTCTGAAACAGAAATTACCATTAATTTTATATAACATAAACTTATCTTCCATCATATATTTAAATCTATCAAATTAATAAAGGCGCTATATCATAGAGGTTATCTATATAATATAGTACTAACATATGGATGCCGAGATAGTTGATAAGATTTGCTTACCTGAAATTTTCCGCTGTTTTAGGAACTATATCAGCAAAAAGTTCCATTTTCATTCTCCCAACTTCCTATAAGAAAATAAAATATGCCTATTTTAATATAACTGAGATCTAACAATTTCATGGAAAAATAATTTTTAATCTAATCATTAAAATATGTTTTCACTGAATGTTAATGAATAAACTATGTAATATTTAGTTAAAATTATTTCACACAAATTCTAAATAAATATAACAATTATTATATTCATATATTTGAATAAATAAAAACCTACTGTTGATCCAATCGTTATATCAAAAAATACAACAGGATTATTAGGATGCCGTAATTGTTGTTGTATTTGATTCCAAGTCGCCATAATGTTTGCTTAAAAATGTTTTGGAAGATGTATAACAATGTATAAAAAATAAACAATCGTTCAAAATAGCATATAAATGATGTTTACAAGCAAACCGGTAAAATCCGGCGATTATAACTACAGTTAATAGAGTTACAAATATGTAATTTTTTAATGAATATAACTTTTATCTTCATTTCACGGTGTTAAAATTTTTGTTTCATTTTAAAGTTTTATTTAAAATGCTTTCTTTTATTTTTAACACTACAAATAACTAAAAAAATAACTATATTAAAAATGACGTGCTAATTTTATTTTCTATATAATGACCTTGTGTGGCAACTGAAATTTTAGCTGTCTGCTAGCTAAATATTGTTGATGTTGACATATTCATAATAAACTATGAAATTTTTCACTTGATTTACTGTTCATACCAATTATATTGAAGAATGAATGCTGAAAATGAAGTTGTGTTTAATGGTTTATTGAAAAAAATAGAAGAAACTGAACTTCTTATATCTCAATGTAAAAATCTCCCAGAAATATCGGGAAAAGCAAAACTTAGAAGAAAAATTGAAGCAGAATTACGTTTCCTTAAAAGAGTATATTGCTTAAGCCGCTACTTAAACTAAATTATTTTCTAACTGTTGCTTTATTTATGCAATTTTTTCTTTGATGCTTTCACTGTGTTAAGAACATTAAATAAATATTATTTTTAATATTTTAATTTATTTTCAGCTTACAGAAAATCCTGCAAAGTTAAAAGAAGAGCATATTCGTAGCTCAAATATTTATCATTTATCTGCTATAGTTCAAAGTTGTAGAGAATTGCCAGGCGTGATAAAAATATTGGAAAGTTTTACTTATGTAATAGAAGAAAATGAAGATGAAGTATTTGAATTGTCGCTAGTAGTTGATATAGTTGCTGATTATGGGAAAATGTGGGTAAAAGTAGCTACTCGAAACCCATTTCATTTGTACCAAGCTTCTGTTGGTAAGTTTTTATACAAAATAAGCACAAGTAATAAAAGAATATTTGATGCTAACATTTAAGATTTATTTATATCAGGATTAAAATTGCTGTAAAATATAGTACAATGTTAGCAAAATTTGAATATTTCCATCACTTAAATTTTTCCTTTTACTAAAAAGTTATAGCTTAAAACTTAATTATTTTTTGTAACTGTTTTATAGAAAATATAACTGCAGAAAGAATAAAAATGCTTTAAATAATTATATTATTACAAATATAGTACAAAAGT